>CAUYSK010112679.1:0-32439 GCA_963575035.1 Avahi laniger | reverse complement strand
CATACATACTGGAGACATTTTGGTGTTCTTGCCATTGTAGCTTCAGAACTTAACTGTCCATTCCTTTGTAAAGTCTCATTTCTTTGAGGCTGTTCATCCATATAACCCTCTCTCATTACTTGCCTACCGATCTCATTAACTACTACTCTCCTGCTACTTTAAATACCTAGCCCTTGGTCTTCCAATCCATCCCTTGATACTGTATGTTTACATAGTCAATCCTTATTGTCCTGCATTTGGTTTGAGCGAGTCCTCAGCAACAGAGAACAGGTGTCCTGCAGTTCTGTTAACACAGAGCTGAGAAAAGGGGAGTCAGTTGGAAAGAAACCAGCAGGAGAACTCTGACAATGTGAAAAAACGTAATGGTTCAACATGCTCAAGGGAACAAAATGCAGCAATAGTAGTGGACTCCACCCACAAGGAAATTGCCAAAATGACAGAAATGAATTCAGAATATGGATGGCAAATAAGATGAATGGAATTAAAGTGAAAGTTGAAGACGAACAAAACAAGTCAAGGAAATATTCAGGAAATCAAGAGAAAAAATGAAAATGTCAACAGAGAGCTAGACAACACAAGAAAGGATATAATAGAACATAAAGAAATGAAAGAGTCATTTAGAGAATTTTAAAATGCAGTTGAAAAGTTTAACAATTGGTTAAACAAGGAAAAGAAAGAACCTCAGAGTTCCAAGACAAGGCTCTCAAGATAACCAAGGCATTCAATGAGTCAGAGAAGAGTATAAAAATGTCTGAGCAATCACTGAGAGAGATACAGGACTACGTGAAGTAAACTAACATTAAAATTATAGGTATCCCTAAGGGAGAAAAAAGAACTATAAACATGTAAAACCTATTTGAGGAATTTATGGAGGGAAACTCCCTGGTATTGCCAGAAATTCAGACATAAAGATACAAGATGGACATCAAATATTGGGGATATTCACAGCAAATAGATCATCTCCAAGATACATAGTAATCATCTTGGCCAAAGACAAAATGAAGGAGAAAATTCTGTAAGCAACAAGATGAAAGTATTAAATAACTCACAAAGTTAAACCCATCAGACTGACTGCAGATGTCTCAGCAGAAACCTTATAAGCCAGAAGGGATTGGTCCCCACATTCAATTGATTTAAACAGAACAACTGCCAGCCTCGAATTTTGTATCCTGTAAAACTAAGTTTCACAACTGACAGAGAAATTAAGTCTTCTCCAGATAAGAAAACACAAAGAGAATTTGCCATTACCAGATCTTCCCTGCATGAAATATTCAGAACAGCACTATACACAAATCAGCACAACAGATATCCATCATCCTAAATTCACCTAAAAAAAAAAAAACCTTACAACTTCCATAAAACTATAGAACAAAAGGTAAAACAAAGCAATAAGGGACCACACAACAGGATGAATAGACAAGCATCCCACATATCAATGCTATCAATCAATGTTGATGGACTAAATGCTTCTCTCAAAAGATATAGGATGGCTGAATGAATGAAAAAACACAACCCAAGTATATGCAGTGTCCAGGAAACACATCAAAATCACAAGAACACACACAGATTCTACTTGAAAGGATAGAAAAAAAATATTCCACACAAATAATAATCAAAAGAGAACAGGAGTAGCTATTCTCATATCAGATAAAATTGACTTTAATCCAACAAAGGTAAAGAGAGACAAAGAGGGCCATATAATGCTAAAGGGAGTTATCCAATAAGAAGATATAACAATGTTAGATATATGTGTGCCCCAAACAGGAGCTCCTGGATACATAAAGCAAATTTTACTAGACCTAAGCATAGAAATAAACAGTACCCTCGTAATTGCCAGGGACCTCAGTACCCCACTATCAAAGCTTGATGAAACACCCAAGCAAAAAATAAAGAAAGAAACAATGGACTCTAAATCAAATGGACCTAACAGATATTTACAGAACACTCTACCCCAAACTACAGAATATATATTCTTCTCAGAAGCACATTGGACATTATCTAAGACTGATGGTATCTTAGGCCACAAAACTGGTGTCAAGAAATTTTTTAAAAATTGAAATTATACCATGTACCTTCTCACACCATAGCAGAATAAAACTAGAAATTAATAACAAGAGAAACATGCAAACCTACGAAAGTCATAGAAATTAAACAACCTGTTGCTGAACAATTACTGGGAAGAGAATGAAATTAAGAAGAAAATAAAAAAATTCTTTGAACTGAATGACAAAAGGGACAGAAGCTATAAAAATCTATGGGACAATATAGAAGCATTCATCATGGCAAAATTCATATCTTTAAATGCCTTCACCAAAAAGACAGAAAGATCACAGATTAACAACCTAATGTCACACCTCAAGGAACTAAAAAAGGAAGAACATATTAAACCTAAATCCAGCAGAAGAAATGAAATAACGTATAACATAGGTCAGAGCAGAACTAAATGAAATGGAAAAAAAAAAAAACTACAAAGGATAACACAACAAAATGTTGGTTCTGTGAAAAGATAAATAAAATCAATAGACCTCTTTCTCAACTAAGAATAGAAAAGAAAGGACCCAAATAAGCTCAATCAGAAATGAAAATAGTGACGTTACAACTGATATAGCAGAAATACAAAATATCATCAGTGAATACTACATACATCTCTACATGCATAAACTAGAGGATGTAGAGGAAAGGGACAAGTTCCTGGAAACACACAACTTCCCAAGATTCAACCAGGAAGAAATAGAAACTTGAACAAACCAATAATGAAAAGTGAGATTGAAATAGTAATAAAAAACCTGCCAACAACAACAAAAAAAGCCACAAACCAGATGGATTCAAACTGAATTCTATCAGACCTAAAAAGAAGACCCAGTACCCATAATACAGAAATTATTTTATAATATTGAGAAGGAGGGAATCCTCCCCAATTCATACTATGAAGCCAGTATCACCTTGATACCAAAGCCAGGAAAAAAAAAACAAAAAGTAAACTACAGATCATATATATGTTATGAATATAGATACAAAAATCCTCAATCAAATACTAGCAAGTTGAATTCAATAGCACATCAAAAAAAAAAATAATCTACCAGGAACAAGTGGGCTTCATCCCAGGGATGCAAGGATGGTTCAAACTGTGTAAATCAATAAATGCAATTCACCACATAAACAAAAGCAAAAACAAAGACCACATGATCCTCTCAGTAGATGAAGAAAAAGCATTTGGCAAAATCCAGCACCCTTTCATGATAAAACCATGAACAAGCTAGGCATAGAAGGAACATATCTCAGAATAATAACAGCCATATATGACAAACCCACAGCCAACATCATACTGAATGGGAAAAAGTTGAAAGTAGTCTCCCTAAGAACTGGAACAAGAAAAGGATGTCCATTGTCACCAATTCTATTCAACACAGTGCTAGAAGTACTAGCCAGAGCAGTCAGACAAGAGAAAAATATTAAGTGTACCCAAGTCAGTAAAGAAGAGGTCAAACTATCACTCTTTGTTGATGATATGATCTTATACCTGGACGACCCCATAGATTTCACCAATAGTTTCCTTGAATGCATAAATAAATTCAGCAAAGTCTCAGGATACAAAATCAATGTACATAAAACAGCAGCATTTCTATATACTAATAACAGGCCAAGAGTCAATTGAAAGTGTCAATACCAATCACAACTACTACAACAAAATAAAATACCTAGGAATATACTTAACTAAGGAGGTTGAAGATCTCCATAAGGAGAGCTATGAAACTCTGAGGAAAGAAATCACTGATGATACAAACAAATGGAAAAAAACAGCATGCTCATGTATAGCTAAAATAAACATGAATAAAAAAATAAATTTTTTTTCTTATGACAAAAAAAGTCTATACTACCCAAAGTAATTTACAAATTCCATGTAATACCCATCAAATTACCAAAGTCTAATTTTTTCTTTCTGATTTGATTTCTTTATAGATTCTT
Source organism: Avahi laniger (assembly GCA_963575035.1). Classification (NCBI taxonomy): domain Eukaryota; kingdom Metazoa; phylum Chordata; class Mammalia; order Primates; family Indriidae; genus Avahi; species Avahi laniger. The sequence continues at coordinate 28,473 of CAUYSK010112679.1, read as the reverse complement.
GTTATCAGCCCTTTATCAGATGTAGGGCATGAAAATATTTTCTCCCATTCTGTAGGTTTTCTATTCACTCTATTGATTGTTTCCTTGGCTATACAAAAGCTTTCTAATTTAATCAAGTCTCATTTGTTAATTTTTCTTGTTGCTGTGATTGCCTTTCGGGACTTATTTATAAATTGTTTGCCTAGGACCATAGCTATAAGAGTTTTTCCAACATTTTCTTTTGGAATGCTTATAGTTTCATGTCTTAGGTTTAAATCTGTTATCATGCATTCATTTTTTGAGTGGTGAGAGGCGTGGATCATCTTTCAGTTTTCTACATGTGGCTATCCAATTTTCCCAGCACCATTTACTGAATAGAGATTCTTTTCCCCAGTGTATGTTTTTGTGTGCTTTGCCAAAGATCAGATGGCAATATGAAGTTATGTCTCTGTTTTTCTGCCAGTAGCATGCTGTTTTGGTTACTATAGCCTCGTGATATATCTTGAAATCTGGCAAAATGATGCCTCCAGATTTATTCTTATTGCTTAAGGTTGCTTTGGCTATTCAGGGTCTTTTCTGGTTCCATATGATCATAGAACTATTTTCATAGAAATCTGTGAGAAATGATGTTGGTATTTTAATGGGGATTGCATTGAATCTGCAGATCATTTGGGGTAGTATAGACATTTAAAAATGTTGACTCTTGGCTGGACGCGGTGGCTCACGCCTGTAATCCTAGCTCTCTGGGAGGCCGAGGTGGGCGGATTGTTTGAACTCAGGAGTTCGAAACCAGCCTGAGCAAGAGCGAGATCCCGTCTCTACTAAAAATAGAAAGAAATTAATTGGACAACTAAAAATATATATAGAAAAAATTAGCCGGGCATGGTGGCGCATGCCTGTAGTCCTAGCTACTCAGGAGGCTGAGGCAGGAGGATCTCTTGAGCCCAGGGATTTGAGGTTGCTGTGAGCTAGGTTGACACCACGGTACTCACTCTAGCCCAGGCAAAAGAGTGAGACTCTGTCTCAAAAAAAAAAAAAAATGTTGATTCTGCTGATCCATGAGCCTGATATGTTATTTCATCTGTTTACATCCTATGTGATTTCCTTCCTCAATAGAAGCTTTTCAAAAGAGGATAGATTAATGGCCAGTAAACATATGAAAAAATGCTCAATGTCTCTAATCATCAGAAAAATGAAAATCAAAACCACAATGAGATATCACCTAACTTCAATGAGAATGGCATTTATCAAAAAGTCCCAAAAAAGTAGATGCTGGTGTAGATTCAGGCAGAAAAGAATTCTTATACATTGTTGGTGGGATTATAAATTAGTACAACCTCTTAGAAAACAGGATGGAGTTTCCCTCAAAGAACTAAAAGTAGACCTACCATCAAATCCAGCAATCACACTATTGGGTATTTATCCAAAAGAAAAAAAATTACTTTTCATCAAAAAGATACTCAAATGTTTGTTGTAGCATAATTCACAATTGCATAGATGTGGAATCAACTCAAAAAATGCCCAGAAATTCATGAATGGATTAATAAAATGTGGTATATTTATACTGTGGAGTACTACCCAACCATAAAACAATGAATTAATACCCTTTGCAGCAATCTGAATGGAACTGGAGACCATTCTCCGAAGTGAAGTGTCTCAAGAATGGAAAAACAAACGCCACATATACTATTAGATTGGAACTAACCCATGCACACACATGTGCACTGAAGGACGAGAAACTCGGTAGAAATCAAGCAGGGGGAGGGGAGGGGGAGGGGAGGGGGAGGAGCGGAATGTCAAAACCTACCTAATGGGTACTATGAAAACTATTTTGGTGAGGGGCACACGTTTAGCCAGGACTCGAGCATTAGAAAAGTGATCCATGTAACCTAAAACATTTGTGCCCCCTTAATATTTTGTAATAAAAAGACCAAACTATGAAAAAAATATGATTTTCTCCTATAAATGCAGGAATCATGACTACCTGGAAAACAGAATTGCACTACTTATTGTTTATGACCATACTAAAAATTGAACACTGCTGTTTTAATCACATAAAACACCTACTCCTGACTACTCTGCTAATACTTCTTTAGCTAACACATAGTTAATGCTAAATCGGTCATAAAATTATTTTTCATTAATTTTTGTGAAAGTGGGAGAAGTTCAACTCTATTATGCTCATATATGAATAATAGCATTCTATACAATAAAATGCAGTTTCTCTTTAAAAAGGGAAAAAAACTTGTAGACTATTATGCATGTAAATAATAGAGAAAACTTTGTAATCGGGGAAAACGAGTGTAGGAAACTTCTGAAGAGAGAAAGAAATTTATTTTAATCAAAATCAATCTACTATTCACCTGAAACTTCATAGTCAAAGAGCATTATGTAAAATCTCTACACCAAACTGTTCTCCACTGAGGATTGAATATTCTGCAATAGTTCTTTCCCCCCAATATTGTATTTAAATACTTACCTTTGTAATAGAAATTTTAAAAGAGGAATTTGTCTAAAAGTTAACATTTAACTAACACCCTCAAGAGAAGGTGTTCCTGTAAACACAGCTAGTTTAACTTTAGTTGTTTATCAGACTGAAAGTTATATTGACTGCTTTGTGGGGCCAGAAACTAGGTTTTGATTGACCTGATAATTAATGGCTTAAATCTCTGTGTATGCAAATATTGCATATAGATACATCCACACATTCAGAGATAGGTAGGAGAAAAAAAGTAACTTAATTGTTTGTAAGATTGATATAAATATATGGTTTTGAAAGGAATTATCCCACTATAACAAATATCTTTGATTCTATACTCTTAGTTAACTCTAAGAGATCTGGCTTTCAATATTGTAAAAAAGGATCAAAATGAATTAATTACAAACATATATTACATAGTCTGTTTGGAAAATATCCAGCCATTGTTAATATAACAAGAATGGTTTGCACGACATGAATGTAACTTGGCAGCCAAGGAGAGTGGACTGTAATGTGCATGTGTGAACAATGACGACTTCACTGTACTAGTCAGTGGGGCACTAGACGTCCTTGAGTGAACATGTGTACTGTGTGTGTGGTTATCACATTCAAAACGACTCAGTGAATAGAGTAACGGATCTGTATCAAATTTTGTGTTAAGCTTGAACATTCCTCCGTAGAAATTATTCAGATGATTCAGAAGCCTTTCAGGGATGATGCAGTGAGTGCAGTGCAAATAAAAGTGTGGCACAACTGCTTCAGAGATGATTGATAATCTGTTCAAAGTGATCCATGTTCTGGAAGGACTGCAACAAGCAGAACACCTGAGAATTTTGAACATGTATGGGTAAGGTTAAAAGATACTGGGAGAACTGTGTGAAGTCCTAAGGTGCCTACTTTGAAGGGGACTGAAGCATCATTTTCCTATGTACAATGTTTTTTGTATCTTTTATCTAAAATATATATACCCACACACATATTATGCATGCATATATGTATGGTTGATATGGAAATCCAAATGTCCCAGCAGCATTACTGAATGTCAATCATTTCCCCTACTTGATCTGCAATGTCAATATCAAGCACCATATATCAAGTTCCTATATATGCTCCATTATAATTGGGTGGGACCACTGTTGTACATGTGGGCCACTGTTGACCAAAACATCATTATGCAGTGCATGAGTATAATTAGTTTCTTGGCCTTATTGGTACATTGTGTGTGTGTTTAAGATATTATAACACTGAAGCAGATGATTTCACAATGCTAAAGTTGGCACACCTTTGGAAGACAGAACCATTTTCTTCCCAGTGCTACTTTTCTAGAGCCCTAACCCTTGAGATAATTTGTTTGATTTGTTTCTTCAGTCTGAGCCTGTGTGTTCACCTTCTGTGTGTTTATCTCTTCATTTCTCACATTTCAGACTTTCATCATTACATAAAGTCCTAGAAAATCTCTCTTCTCTTTTGATTCAGTTCTCTGAGCTTTAAGTCCAAATAGGTTCTCGTACACTCCCTTTCTCTATTCTGCTCTTCCATCAATTCTAACTCAAACAGTGGGACTTATTATACTCTGAAAGAAATCTTTTTCAGTGCTTTCTTCAAGTACAGTGCAAACATCCACTCCCACACAGTTTCTGTGAGTATAAAAGTTTCCTGACTATGAATATGTCGTATTCATAACTGTGTCCCCAAGCTTAATGACAATATCTGGCACAAAATTGACAAGATATATTTACCAAATGAATGAATGAATAGAATAGAGTGATTTATCTCCACCAACACATACATTCCTTTTATTCGTGTTCTCTTCTTCTTTGTTGCCTAACTTTGTGCTTATTTTTTCTTTTTAATTTTAGTGAACTTATTACCATTTAGTCCCTTCACTGACAGTGGCCTGCCCAGTATTTTCTTCAATTCCACTCCTTGCTACTGGGTGTTATTAGCAATACTGTTCATGCCTAAAGGCACTATTTCTAGCCAGGAAGATCTCATCCACATCTCTGTAACTTGGTTTGCATGTAGGCAATTAATGTACTAGAGAAACTCTCAATTGATATACTACATTTTAATTCCAAGCCAAATCCTATATTTCTAAACAAATCCATCATGACCTTTAAGGAGAGAATATTTATTATAGACGGTAATTCCATAGTAAACAATTTCTATCTTTGTCTTAGTCTATATTTACCTATCAAATCATAATGCAAGAAATACTATAAGGTTAATATTTGATCAATATTCCCAGATAATGTTGGAAAATGCCAATACAAAGAGCATAGAGAATGGACAAAGGCAGATTTGGGACATACTGGGTGACATTTAATAACAAGATAACTGGAACCTGCAGAGTAGTTAGATGTTTCACGTGACAGGTTGATGAAGAGTCTCAATTTATATCTAGGGGAGAAAATCACCTAATAAATGTCATATGGAGTCAAGACATTCATCTCACCCAATATTGAATTTCTGAAGTCTTATGGGAGATGACTTTCAATAGGCAGGGAAAGAATCTGACAGAATCCCAACTTGATCTGCCAGAATATCCTGCAATGGGCTTCTGGAAAAGGGTGCTCAGCCTAAATGGCAGGTTTGGCCTGAGGGAAGAGATTTCCATTGACTATTCATAAGGCAAAGTTGACCAGATTTACTGTGCATCTAACATTTCCATGTGGTTTACCTATACTGGAAAACCTTTTTATTTCAAAAAGTTCGTGCTTTTTTATAATCTAAATAGTTTAAAACATCTTCTATAACTTTGATGAAGCATTACATTCCTTTTTTAGAAAGTGAAAATTGCTGTTCTCAAATGGAAACAAATTTTACATCAAACAGCTTGAATTCAATGCAGAGGGGAAAAAAGCCAAATATGTAAAGCATTCTAGCAGCTGGCACTGATGTTGGCAAAGGCTGTCTTTAAACATGCAAAGTGAAGAGATATGTGGTGTTTTTAAATAATTTCAGAAGTTTTGCACCTTCATTGTAATTATTTGAACATTCAAACTTAAGTATATCTTAGCTTGAATGACATGAAGAGATAACAAGAACCTCCTCTTAACTTTATATAGAGAAAGGCAGATCTTTTTTATGATACTACATGCTCAGATGTTTGGAAAAATCTGGTTAATTGACTTCATTTTATCATTCTTCATCCAGATGCTTAGCAACATAGAGCAAAAAGTAAGACCAGTGAGACTATTTTCAACTTTTTCCAAAAGGCAGAGCAAATTGTTTCCAAAATATTTTGTGATAGAGAAGGAAGAAGGTTGTCCCAGTTCAATACATTTACAGTGGTAGGGTACTAATAGCTGATACTCAGAGCCTAGACAAACTCTTAGAGATGCATGTAAGATCCTCTTTCTATGATGTGCCATCATGATTGGCTGTCTCATTGTCAGCAAACATTAGTCCAGTTAGAAGGCAACATTTTGACAAAAAGAGGACTAAAAAAATGAAAGAGGTATTTAAAATCTCTTGAAAAATCGCTTAAATTTTCACTAAAGAATCACAATAGAATGAAGCGATAGCTATTTAGAAGAAAACTCTGACTTGATAAGGAAGGAAGGAAGGAAGGAAGGAAGGAAGGAAGGAAGGAAGGAAGGAAGGAAGAATAAAGAAAAGAAAAAGACCCTGTGGCAGTGTTGACTCAGTGGGCAATGAAATTCTTAAACCATTTAATTTCAACATTTCTCTTGACTAGCTCTACTGATATTGTGCCTATGTGTGAGCATAGGAGAAAGGGAGTAAGAGGGGCATGGGTTAAAGAAGGAAAGGGAAGAGATAGGAGGGAAGAAGGAAAAGAGAGGATAGAAGGAAGAAAGAGAAAGGTTCATTCAATTCAAACAAGAGGGCTTTTTCATGTAGCTTAGGCTTCTGTTAAGACTGTCTGTTTGTGATTGGGTCTAATTGATAGATGTGTCGAGCTCCCAGTCCCACCCTGACAGGATTGGTATAGGGAAGGGGGGCCTGGAAGTATTATAGCTACCCTTCTCTAAATATGGGTTGGTTAGACAGCCCTTTTCAGCAAGTTGATAGCAGTCCCCAAGATTAAAATCCACTAAATCAACTATTTCAATTGTGCAAACAGGGCCACCCACCTTTCACTAATTTGACCCAAAAGCCCTTTTTTTTTCTTTTTTGGTTACGAAGTGAATGAGTGCCATAAAATGGCTAAAACCCAAGTATGTACAAGATGGCACAATTCTCATAGCTCAGCTGGAATGGGGATAAGAATGTAACTCTTCATTTTTCATATGGAAATAATGAAATATTACTAGTAAGGACAAAATAGAACTCTTTGCTAGTGATGTAATGGCCAATATGGTTGATTAAAAGAGTATCTGATAATAAAGAAAAATAGAAGCAAACTGAAGAAAATGAGACTGCCAGCTCAGGATCTGAGTAAGAATTTATTTATTTTTCAAATTTTATTGTATTTTTTTTATTTCAGAATATTATGGGGGTACAAACATTTGGGTTACATATAATGCCTTAGCCTTGCCCAAGCCAGGACTACAAGTGTGCCCTTTCCCCATACAGTGCACTCCACATCATTAGTTGTGAGTTTACCCACTCCCACAAACCCCCTCCCACCTGAACAAATATTACTATCATGTGAACACCTTAGTTGATCAGTTAGTACCAGTTAGATTGCGAGTACATGTGGAGCTTGTTTTTCCATTCTTGTCATATCTTACTTCGAAGGATGGGCTCAAGCTCTATCCATGATAATATAAGAGGTGCTAGTGCTAGATCACCATTGTTTTTTTGTAGTTGAGTAGAATTCCTTGGTATACATATACCACATTTTATTGATCCACTCATGTATTGATGGGCACTTGGTTGTTTCCACATCTTTGCAATTGTGAATTGTGCTGCCATAAACATTCGAATGCAGATGTCTTTATTATAGAATGTCTTTTTTTTCTTTGGGTAGATGCCTAATAGTGCGATTGCTGGATCAAATGGTATTTCTATTTTTAGCTCTTTGAGATATTTCCAAATTGCTTTCCACAGGGGTTGTACTAAATTGCAGTCCCACTCACAGTGTAAGAGTGCTCCAATCTCTCCATACCCACAACAGCATTTGTTGTTTTGAGACCTTTTGATAAAGGCCATTGTCACTGGAGTTAAGTGATATCTCATTGTGGTTTTGATTTGCATTTCCCTGATGATTGGAGATGTTGCATATTTTTTCATATGTTTCTTGGCCATTAGTCTGTCTTCTTTTGAAAAGTTTCTGTTCATGTCCTTTGCCTGTTTTTTGATGGGGTGGTTTGATTTTTTCTTGTTAATGTTCTTAGTAACCAAAACAGCATGGTACTGGCATAAGAACAGAGATATTGATCTTTGGAACAGGACTGAAAACCCAGATATAAAACCATTCTTATATTGTCAAATCTTTGACAAAGCAGACAAAAATATACATTGGGGAAAAGTATCTCTATTTAATAAATGGTGCTGGGAAAACTGGATAACCACATGCAGAAGACTGAAACTGGATCCCCATCATCAACTCATGATGGATAACAGACTTAAACCTAAGACATGAAACCTTAAGAATTCTAGAAGAAAATGTTGGGAAAACTCTTATAGACATTAGCCTAGGCAAAGAAATTATCAAGAAGATTCCCCCCAAAGCAATCACAGCAGCAACAATAATAAATAAATGGGACCTGATCAAATTAAAAAGCTTCTGCACAGCCAAGGAAACTGTCACTAGAGCAAACAGACAACCTACAGAATGAGAGAAAATATTTGCATGCTACACATCTGATAAAGGGCTGATAATAAGAATCTATATAGAACTAAGAATTTAAATTAATATTGGTGGAATGGAGGAAACAGCAGAAACCTGTGTGAAAAACCACAACTGTAACAGAGTTTCAATAGTCTTTTATGTGAGAATATTTGGGTGCATAATTTCCCTGTCAAGTCAGCTCTTCAAAATTCTAAACCAAGATTTTCCTGGTATTTGAATATAGTTTTTTATTTCCTATGTGACAAAATATATTTGAAAGATGGACTAACTCCATAAGACATTTTATTTGGGCATTTTATTCAGTATTTTTGTGTTCTTACTAACCACATACAGATCAGGGAGCCACAAATAATCATGATCTCAGCCTCCATTACTTAAAAAAATATGATGCATGTGATTTCTTTTAGTTCCATAGGTTAGTGGAAAGGAAACTAGCTTTTTTAATGTAGTTGTCAGTTTGAGGAAATGGCTTAAATATATTGATTATGTCTCTTAGTATTTAAAAATACTTAATCCATGAGCTCTTCAGTCCAGCCACCCAAAAGAAACATTAGGTTAGATTATTCCTATGCCGGGCATACAAGCCTGTTGAATTTATTTCCTTTGATCTGCCCTTCTCAAAGTCTATCTCACTTAGAAGTCTCCAAAGTGAAGTTTCTTTGATCTCACATGACCATGAGAACCCAAGTTCTCTTTATCTCTAGAAATCTCTTCCAAACATATTTATAAGGCTGTGTCTACAGAACACTGTCAGGAAAAAACCAAAGAAGGGCTACTGAGATCAAATCAGGATCCCTTCACACCCGTATATTATATTGTATTTGCTCAAACAAACAAGCTGTACTAATCGAAAATGCTAACGAGTTTAGCCTAAACCCCTTCACACTGCATCTTGAAAATTCTGAGTGGTGAATTGAGAATGAGACACATAATGATTGATTTGCTTGTGCAAAAAATAATCAACACTTAGAAATAATATTTCATCATTACAATACATGCAGGTGTTATGTGATGAAGAATTTTTTTTAAAAAAGAGGAATTAAGAGAGGAAATGCCTATTACGGATCTTTGAAAAAGAAACGTGTTTTATGTTTTGGCTGGAGAACATCACTTCATTTAAATTTAAGTCAGTTGACTCTTTTAAACATATATGTATAATTCCTATAAATTTAAAGACTTAAGACTGTCCACTGGGAAAATGCCAGTATTGCTCTCTTCAAAATCATTGAGAGAAATTTTACCTTCATTTGGGAGGGTAAAATAGCTTTGAAATTGATGTGTTTGGTCATTAAGCACAAATACTTGACAAACTTCTTTGATTTCATAGATTGTAAATCCCTGCAACACTGCAAGAAGCCATTTATGAAATTGAGCTATTGATTGTACTAATCTATACTGTGGTTTCTAGAGGCAGCCTAATGAGTAGGTGCTACTTCTACAGTGTGCTTAAGATACATCACACAGGGCTGCAATCAAAAAGTTAGTTTCTTTGGGCCTGAGCATTCTTGTCTGCCTAAGTTCCTTATTAATATAGCAATGTTCTTGTGTAGGGACACAGTCTAAGATTTTTTATTCATTGATTTATTCACTTTTAACAAACATATTGAGTTTCTACTATGCATGATATACTTTGAGAGGATTCAAAAATAAATATTATCTTATTCCTACTTTCAAGAATGTTATTACCATAGAAAAGAAGCTATGATATGCACACATTTAAAAATGAATTAATTAGAATGAGGAGATATTATCTGATAACTAAGAGGATGAATGAAAATCAGAATAGTCACCTGTTAGGAAGACATGGTAAGAAGGAGGCAGCTCCACAAAATAATAAGTGGAAACTGATATAGGAGGAAACCAAACACATCTTAATTTTGTACATCATAATTATATTATTTCATTTTAACTTCTTTGCATTAACCAATATGATGTAGGAAGGTAAAAATGCAGCTAGACTGTAAACATAACCAACTATTTCTAAGTAAAAATGTCAAAGTAGGGGAAGTAAAAGGCCTAAATATCCAGTTCAACTGATGTAGCTATAATACTGTACAAATGAGCAGCTCAGGCCTAGAACTCTTACTCTAATCTGTGATTATTTCTTAGTAGTCTAAAAAAGGAAAACGGAAATAAATCAATCTGACAAATGCATGAAACTTGAAAGAAGTGTAAATTAGACCTAGGTGCAAGTGATGAATTTAGAGTTCAGTTTGCAATTGAAAATATATCAGGGATTTACTGATTTCCATTTCTCTCTTGACTAGACTTTCAGTATTACGGATGTTTATTACTCAAAGTTCTTCTTTCATGAAACCCTAATATCCACAGAATTTGGCTAAATGAAGAAACTTATGAATCCCTAGATACATTGATACCACAACCCAATAACACTCCAAAGGAAAGTCTCATAATGATACCAGGAGGGTAATAGTCACCAACATCCTTATGCACATTGGTGGTGATGATGATGATGATTCATAATTCCATAAAAGACAATCATTGGCTGCTAAATAAAGTGACATATACTCAAATTTATCTACTTTAGCTATAAGATGTACATCATTCTAAAATGTTTCAATGTAGTCTATACTTCAAAGTTTCTTACAAATATTTCAATTAATAGATCTACAGGTGAGTGCTACATTAAGAATAGCATTATATAGTTTATACATATATACATGCATATGTATATATATACATACACATTAGAGCTAATGTCTAAAATTAGCTATTAGAAAAAGTGGAGGTATTAGATAATAACTTATTATTACAAGCAACTTTTTATTTATTTCACTTTGAAGAATTAAAGGTTTTCCTCAAGGTCTTTGATCTCTGTCCTTCTAATATTCGGTCATCACCGGTTGCTCCCCCAGTCACATGGATTATTATAGATAGTTTTCTCATGCATAGCAAATTACCAAATAGTGGAAGAAAAACACTATGTACATGTATTTTTAAAAAGAAAATATTATTTTATTTTGTTCTTTTCAAAATATATTAAAAATAAACTTCAAGATATGGGAAAGGCAACATCCCAGTGAGAAGAAGCATCCTTCTGAGTATAAAGCATAAATAAATAAATAATCAGGGTTTTATTGAATACATTCTTTCAGTGCTTTTGAAACATTTATTAAAAGTGCTTAGGAAGCAGGTTAAGTAACAAGAGAAAAGTGAATAGGAGTCCCATCATATTTAGCAGATTGCTCATCGAAATACCTACATTCATTCATTCAGAGTGTCAGGCAATATCCTACAAACTGGAGATACAGAGGTAGACAAGACACTGTCTCTTTCCTCAAAAAATCTATAATATTGAGGGGCAGGGAACAGCCATTGAAAAAGCTGCAATCAAGGTGTTGCCTGGGGCTATAGCCTCTTTTGAGGCTTAAAGTTCTCTTCCAATCTCATGGAATTATTGGTGGGATTCATTTCATTGCAGCATGGTAGCTTGCTTCTTTAAAGCCCATCAAGAAAGAGCGAGTTTCTGCTACTAGAGTCTCTGATCTCTAGATCATCTTTTATTTTATTTATTTACGTGAAATTTGTTGTTGCTGTTGTTGTTGTTGTTGAGACAGAGTCTTGTTATGTCACCTGGGCTAGAATGCAGTGGCGTGATCACAGCTTACTGCAAACTCAAACTTCTGGGCTCAAGCAATCCTCTTACCCCAGCCTTCTGAGTAGCTGGGACTACAGGCATGTGCCACAACACCTGGATAATTTTTCTATTTTTTTTTTTGTAGAGAGGGAGTCTCACTCTTGCTCAGGCTGTCTTGAACTCCTGGCCTCAAGCAATCCTCCAACCATGGGCCTCCCAAGGTGCTAGGATTACAGGTGTAAATCACCACACCCAGCCTAGATCCTTTTAGAAAGCTCATCTGATTAGGTCAGGCTCACCCAGCAAAATTTTTCTTTTGATGAACTTGAAGTCACCTGATTAGGAAATATAATTCAATCTAGAAAATCTCAATGCCTTTGTTATATAACATAATGGAATCAAGGCATGACATCCCACCATCTTTATCATAGTCTATTGGTTAGAGGCAAGTCATGGGCTGTGCCTGTACTCAAGAGACAGGGATTATAGAAGGATATGACCTTTTTGGGTTCACCTTAAGATGTGTTTGCCACAAGGATGTTTGAGGGAAATGATTTCCAGACAAAATATGTATGGCATTTTGAGGACATTGAGTTGTCTAATGCAGCTGGAATAGAGTGAGTAAAAAAAGGATAATTGGCAGATGAAGTTAGATAAGGGAGTGAATCCTATACAGACTTGTAGGCCCATATAATGACCTTCACCTCTGAGTGAGATGGGAACCATTAAAGGGTATTCAACAAAGTGATATGATTTGACTTCTTCTTTAAAAGTTCATTGTGTTTTTTTTTTTCATTTCATCATATTATGGTGGTACAATATAGCATCTCTTGTATTTTCTGGATAGAGCTGGAATCTATTCTACTAAGTGAAGTATCCCAAGAATGAAAAAATAAGCACCACATGTACTCATCATCAAATTGGTTTTAATTGATCAATACCTAAATGCACATATAGGAATAACATTCATCAGGCATCAAGCATTGTGGTTTTTGTGTTGAGAATAGATTGAGGAAAAGGAAAGGAAAAGGAAATCTATGACAGGATTTGAAGTACAGGAGTGATATGACTGGAAGAGAAGATGAAATTAATTTCAACATCAGAAAATAAGTGGTCCACAATTACACAGAGACTTTGTTTTTTATATGATTAGAGCCTTTGAAAAGTCTTCGATACATATGGGACAAGCTACTTTAAGACAAAGTATGGCTAGACAGGCACCCTCTGAGGAGTAGTTATTAAAATGTTTTATGTGATCAGGAAATTAATTACATATCTTTGGACCCCATTAGATTTAGGCTATTTAATTATTGAGGTAGTGTACCTATGAGATAATGGAATTTTAGACTTGGAAAGAACTTTAAAAGTCATTTGAGAAGAGGGTAACATCAGTGAGATGGTTGACTCAAAAGCTCTAGGCTTTTGCTCCCCCAGAGGAACATTAAACAAAAAACAGGCTGGATAAAATAATTTTATAACAGTTCTTGAAGTCAGTTAAAGGTCAACAACAACCAAGTGAACACTCAATTCATAAAAAGTCACATTCAGAATGGTAGGAAACTTTATGGCTTTTTAACTCACTCTTGGCCTACCTTCTCTCTATCATGAGGAGATGTGGTTTAGGAGAAGGGATGTCCCAATCCCCAGTTACCATCTGTGAACTGGAGGGAGCAGAGCACATTGAATTTGGAACACACTAACCTATCTGTGGGCTGCCAGTGGGTTTGGTATATCTATCAGCTAACTCAGAGTTCAGATGACCAACAGCAACTAGAATCTCAGGCAAGGGGGAGTCCTGGGAAAGAGCAGGTATCGTTTGTAAAAACTACAAGGGAGATTACTGATGAAGAGAGGCAAGAGATTACTGATGATGGAATATAACAAAACAGCTAAAGAAGTAGAAGAAGTAATGGTGATACTCATAGTAAAAGTAAGACATTTAAAAATAACCATGTATATGGTGGGATTGCAAAATATACACACAGACTTCCAGAGACAATTCATACACAGAGAGGCCTGAGAACATCTTAAACCTTAAGATTGGACTGATTAGTGAAGGCCTTCACCTGCTCTCGTTCAATCTGTAAAAATTAGGAGAAATGGTTATTTTTTTCAAATGTACAATTTTCAATGAAAGATCACAAAGCGTACAAAGAAACAGGAAAACATGTCTATTCAAAGGAACAAAATAATCTCCAAAAGCCACTCGTGAAGACACAGGTTTTAGACTTATTAGAAAAAGACTTTCAAACAACTGTCTTAAATATGTTTAAAGAGCTAAAAAAAAAAAAAAAGATACGAGAAAAACCACCATGGGCAAACAACTAAAGGAAATTGAGAAAACAATATATGAAAAAAATGAGAACATCAACAAAGATACAGGAAGTATAAAAATGAAACAAACAGAAATTCTGTAACTGAAAAGTACAATAACTGAAATGAAAAATTTATTAGATGATTCATTAGTAGACTTGGAGTCAAAAGAAAGAATCAGCAAACTAGAGGACAGGTCATTTGAAATTATCTATTTTGAGGAGCAAAAATAATAAATAAAAGTATACAGAATGATAGAGACATATGGAACATCATCAAGAAGACCACTATAATCATTATGGAAGTTCTATAATAGAAAGAAAATACAGAGAGAAAGGTGAAGAGAGATTATTTGAAGGAATAATGGCCAAAAAAGTTCCAAATTTGAAGAAAAACATGGATATGCAAATCTGAGAATCTCAAGTAGAATAAATTCAGTAATAGCAACATTAGTTACGATAGCCAAAAGATTTGTAGCAATTTAGGCACTTGCCATTCGTCAATTCATTTTCCAGCTTTGAGTCTCTGTGAAGGTGAAACGCTTCTAATTTGAAAGCTTCTTTCTTAAAATCTAGAGTATTGATTTTATTGCTGTCATTGTTTGAACTTAAAACAAGATGATTCCACACAAAGCATAGAATAAGACCCTGAATAGCTGATGCAATCCTGTATGAGAAGAATAAATCAGGAGGCATCACCTTGCCATACATCAAGCTATACTACAAAGCTATAGTAACCAAAACCAAGCTATGCTACAAAGCTATAGCTATAGTTTTGTGCCATGGTACTGGCACAAAAAACAAAGGTATAGATCCATGAATCAGAACAGAGAACACAGGTATGAATCCATCTTCATATTGCCATCTGATCTTTGACAAAGCAGACAAAAGCATACACTGGGATAAAGAATCCCTATTTAATAAACGGTATTGGGAAAATTGGATAGTCACATATACATGGCTGAAACAGGATCTGCACCTCTCATCTCTCACAAAAATTAATTCGTGATGGATAACAGACTTAAACCTAAGGCATGAAACTATAAGAATTCTGGAAGAAAATGTTAAAAATAATCTTATAGATATTGGACTAGGAAAATAATTTACGAAGGAGACCCCAAAAGCATTCACAGCAACAATAAAAATAAATGAATATGACCTTATAAAATTAAAAAGCTTCTACACAGCCAAGGACACAATCTATACAGCAAACAGACAACCTACAGAATAGGATAAAATATTTGCATTCTATACATCCAATAAAGGCCTGATAACCAGAATCTACAAAGAACTCAAGCAAATCAGCAAGAAAAAATCAAACAGCCCCATTAAAAAGTGGACAAAGGACATGAACAGAAATTTTTCAAAAGAAGATAGAGTAATGGCCAACAAACCCATGAAAAAATGCCCAACATCTCCAATCATCAAGGAAATGTAAATTAAAACCATAATGAGATATCACCTAACTCCAGTGAGAATGTTTTTTTCCAAAAAGTCCCCAAACAACAGATGCTGGTGAGGATGCGGAGAGAAAGGTACACTTATACATTGTTGGCGGGACTGCAAATTAGAACAACCTCTATGGTAAGTAATATGGAGATACCTCAAAGAACTAAAAGTAGAACTACCATTTGATCAAGCAATCTCACTGCTAGGTATCTACCGAAAGGAATAAAAGACATCGTATTTAAGAAGGCACTTAAACTCGAATGTTTATAGCAGCACAATTCACAATCACAAAAATGTGGAATCAGCTCCAGTGCCCATCAATACATGAGTACATTAATAAAATGTGGTATATGTATACCATGGAGCACTCCTCAGCCATAAAAAAATGGTGATCTAGTATCTTTTGTAACAACTTGGATGGAACTGGAGGTCATTCTTCTTAGTGAAGTATCACAAGAGTGGAAAAACAAACACCACATGTACTCAACATCAAATTGGAACTAATCAATCAACATTTATGTGCACATATGGGGTAAAATTCAAGGGAAGTCAAGTAGGTGGGGGGGAGGAGGGAATGGGTAAATTCACACCTAATGGGTACAATGCACACTGACTGAAGGGCACACTTATAACTTTGACTCAAACTGTACAAGAGAAAATTATGTAACCAAAATGTATGTACCCCCACAAAATTTTGAAATAAAATAAAATAAATGTAAGCAAAAACAGAAAATGAGATGGTTCCTTTTAGAAAAAAACAAAACTTTTTCAAGTACATTAATAGCTTCCTTTAGCAGGAAGACTAAGTGGAACTTACAGTGTATTGTATGTGTCTTAAGTGTGATCTATATGACTCTAATTCTAATCACTAAGCATAATCTGCAAGAAGTAAGGAATAACTATATTAGTGTTTCTGAAAGACAATCCTGGGCATCACCTGCAACCTATTCACCTGTGTTAATTATTAAAATGCTGACTCCTAGTACCCGTGCTCAACCTACTAAAAAAGAACCTCGAGGAGTGGCATCTGAGAAACTACTTTTAAATGTAGAGACTCTTATGGCCACTAAATGTAAAAACAGTGATAGAAATGTTAACACCCTGCTCTTTGGAATAAGGCAGACTTATGTTTAATTCCCATTTCTGTCACCTAATGACTTTACCTTTGGGGGGCTCCACCCTACTCTTGTCTCATCAATTCCCAACACTTAACCTCTCTTACACACTTGCTCTATCCCTTCTCCCCCCCACACACACACTTCGTCTCTTATATAAATTTCTCATAGCTCAAAGCTGCAAAATTTTCATTTTTGATTGCCTATTCTCTGACTAGGTGCATTCTTTCTAAGTTACCTCACTGAGTGGTACCCTCCCCTTCCTCATTGCATGTGTACAATTATCTAATAGAATACCATTTTGTTTTCTTTGTACACTCCCATAAAATGGCTGCTATACTTCTTCCACAGAAATGAAAACTGTATGGTTGGATTTCCCTGCTCTAGTTAATCAGAGGCAGAGTGATTGTTGTTATTGTTTTATCCAGATTATTACCCTTATAACAACCTCAACTCCATTACACAAACTCAGGTAACAAATCTTAGAGTGAAATACTCCAGATCCATCCAAGCTATGCCATCCCAATATCCAATATTACTCTCTACTCATGATCATCCCACTCTCGTTCTCTCACCTCTTCCCCCAGGCCCTCATTCTATACCATCATAACTAGAGAGCACAGCTTTGTGTCTGGGAGACAGGATTCGTGGGAGGCTGCATTTAATAGAATAGGTTGCATTTAAGCTGAGTCCTGAAGAGTAGGCTACAATATGAATTGTATGATAAAAATTACAGGGATAGGTGTTTTGTGAACATCATCTTAGTGTTTCACAAAATGTGATGGTTTTTAAATATGCAGATTTCCCAGCTCAACCCTAACTTTAATGAAAAAGTATCCCTGAGAGTGTGGTACAGTAATCTACATTTTAAGACATTTTCAGGTGATTCAGATATATCCCATAAGTCTATGTTATAGACCATAAAGTTAGCCTTATAAAATCAAAGTCATAAAATTTTGTATGTTCTCAGACATATGACTCATAATTTCAGTTATAGTGAAAACATACCAATTGGCTCTCATTATTTTTAAGAAAAAGTTGTGTTCTCTAATTCTTTCCCTGTATTTTTGAGACATTCTCAAGAGAGACTACTTGATATGTAGTCAGAAAAAAAAAAAGGAGTTTGGAAGACAACTGCAAAAGGAGATGAACATGAATAGTCTTTCAAAGTGGCATAACTGAGTGGTGAAAACATTTGAAAAACTAGTTTTGGATGGAGAATTTTGTATAACTTAACTTAATGCTCAGACTTTGATCTGAGTATGAACATGCACATTGCCTTTTCCCGATTTGTTTTGGAAGGACCTCTAGCAAAATGACATTAAATTGAAATGCACTATATTTACATAGAATTTGAGATAAATGAAAATTAATTGCCCTTTCAGCAAATTCATAGTGGACTCATAAAAATGCTTTTTTATTCTGTAAGGCCTGTCAATATTCAAACTCCTCCAGCACACCATCTGTTCAGTTTTTTGGTGCATCTGCAAGTTCTATCTCAGTGACAGAGAGATTGGAGAGCGGTACGACTTTAGAATATATTAAAAACATTGACACATTGAAGTGTTTGAAAAGTATGCTACTACTGAAAAGTCTCATGATGCTTGTTCCTTCAAATGCAGGTATTTTAGTCAATGAAATAAAATAATATTGCACAGATACTACATGCTTTGTTGATGTTATTTGTCCTAGTTTAGAAATCATGGCTGTTACTTTTCTTAATCATTCTAGCTGAAATTATTGATATACCTTACAGACAGCACTGTGATTTTTATCAAAGTGTATAATCTATTAATCAAAAAATCCAAATATGGTTTGATTGCCTGCTTTTATTTGGAGCTGATTCCTTTTCTAACTTTTAGATGCCAGTAGAATTCATTTTATAGGAAGATTTTGTGGATTCAGTTTTGCACGTTTAAGTCAGTATTGAGATTTACATCATCTTTTCTTTCCCTTAGAAAAAAGAGAGCATATTTGTTCCAGGAGTTAAAAACTTTCTCCCACAAAGCTTTGAAATTAAACTGAATCAAAGAAAAGTCTAGATCCATAAGAAAATCCATTCTCATAAGCTATTTTATTAAATCAAGAATTTCAAGTTATTCAATCCCCACGACATTTTTCCATAGTATGACAACTATAAAATAATTCAACGAATGATTCATTGAAATATGTTTTATTGTTAAATGTTTAATATTTCAGAATTGACTTGTTATATATTTACTTACTGACTTGTCATATATTTACTTACTGACCCTGATAATGAAGCAGAGATAACATCGTGTTATAGATTTTTTCTCCTTGTTGATACCAAAAGAAGGCATGCAAAAATAATGTTCTGATATTTAAAAGATGACTTGGGGTACTGTGTTTAATACAATACAAAGGGGTAAACTTAGAAACTTCACTGCTGCTACTAATTATTGACCTAATTTATCAGCTAGTGAAATGAGTTAGATGTCAATCTTCTTGAGTCAATGTGATGAATAGAACCTCCATGCTTTAGAGAACACCTTCTTACAGGAAGGTCGACAAATTCTTAAGGGAAAATGTTTGATAGATGCTATTAAATGTACAAGGCCTGGATGTATTGCTTATTGACATGTTCTTAAACTAAATGATTTTCACTCGTGCTTGAAGGTCAAACCAGCTACCCTTTGATAAAGCATCAATGAAAAGATCATTCTTCATGAAATGCTGAGCTCTTGGTCAGAAAATTAAGAATTTGTCACAAGCCTAAAATAAGTCTAAGGGCAAAGGAGGGAGAGAAAACATATGTGTTGTTAGGGAACTAGAGGGAAAAGCAGTTTCTATATACAGCTGTTTTTCTTGTGGACAATAAAGCAGAAAAACGACTCCTCTGGCCACCTAATGAGGATATTATGGACTCCAGCTTTTCTAATTTTCATACTCAGACATCATGGCATTAGTACAGAACATCACAGTGCTCAAACATCTCCCTAGTAGCTGAATGTTAGTTTTCAATATGCCCTTGGCTTCCAAATAGGTAAAAAGGTACTGGTGAGCAGATGTCCATTGTGTGATGAAAAGTCTAATTGTATTTGCTTTCTCTAATGGAGAGATAGCCAGGACAGTCAGACAGGTCAAGGCATGTGGGCAGGACTAACATTGTATCTAAAGAGAAAACTTGGAAAGCTCAGTTGGATAGCTAATGAGACAACTTACAGGCCACAGGCTAGGTCTATATCTGAAAAATGATGAAGTAAAAGCAAGAATTGAAGCCCTAATCCTGAAAATGCAAGCCAACAAACCTTCTGAACACTGTCATAGACCATAGTAGCATTGAAACGAGACAGAACTGTGCTTTCGGATCTCAGATATACCATCTGAAAACTGTGTGACATTATACAAACTGATTCCCCTCGCTAAGCTTTAGTCCTTTTAACTATAAAATGATGGTAATAACGACCATAGGTTGCTGTGAGGATTGTGTGAAATGTTGTACATACAAATATCACTTAGCATAGTGTTTGGTTCATAGTAAGAACTCAATGAATATTAGCAATTAGTTTTCAACAATTATTTATACAATGAAGGCAAAAAGTGTTTGGGAGACTGTCTTATGTTTGGTTCCCTTGAAACAGAGCCTAAAATAGGGATTATTTGTAATTAATACCAGTGGAATTTCAGGGACACCTCTTATTATGTTTTAATAGAATCAACAGTGATTTTTAAAGCTGATTGTGTACATCTCTTCCCAACTCTGTATTCAGGGTTGTTATGTTGTTAGCTTGAAATAAGCCATGGTGGGTCTATATTTATATTATGGAAATCAACAAATGTTATAAATCAGCCTCCATTATCCGGAGGAGTTGTTAAACATTTACCAGCACATGATTCATTGTACCTAAATAAGGGAAAGATATTTTGAAAACTGATTCCTACATATGATTTTTAAGGTGGAGTGACAAAGGCTGAACTGGGAAAGGTCCCAAACACCTGGAAACAGCTAAGAGACACAATGGCTTTCTTATCACACACAAATATTCTCCTATGTACCTAATTTCATCAATGTTATCACATTCCACCATTTCCATTTTCTTCACTCACTTTTCCCCAATCCTCTGGTGATAATAACCTGGCTCTAGCAATGGATTGGACTACTACAATAACATAATTCTAAACAATAGACTGGGAAAATTCAGCAGGACAGGAGCACGAAACTCTGTCACTTGGCAACCTGGACTTACTCAGAGGGGCAATGGAATAATTTACTACATAGTTGATTTCCTCATAAGGATGCTATTTACATACCCGAATAGACAGTTCAAAGTTTGTGGTACTACTTCCCAAACCAAGTAATCAGTTTACTAGAAATATTTTCAAGCCATGCCTAGGATCCTTGCAAATCAGTCTAATTCACTGTCTTGTGGATAGCAACTGTATAAGAACAATTACAATCAGGATCAGGCTGAGAATGCAGCAAAAATCAGCCCCAAGGATTCCTTTCAGTGCTTAGACACAATAATTTAAAATAAGGAGTTCTGTCTCCCAAATCCCCAACCATCACCTCACTCTTTGTGGAAAACAAAAACAAAGGAAAAGAGAAAAACACTGAAACTTATTTTCCAAATTCACTAAGTCTCCTCAGGGAGTTAAGAGGCATTTAGAATAAAAGCTTTGATTATATCCCTTAAGGTACTGCCCCACTCCAACTACCTGCCAGGCATTGAAAGAATAAAAAGTTACTCAATTTCATCAAACAGCACATGCCATTGATGGATTGCACTGCCAGGTATCCTAAATCTAATATAAAAAGTCAGGAGAAGCACCTTTTTCAAGTTCTCCTGAAACTCTTAGAGCAACACATTGTGAACTCACAAGCAAACTGCCATTTGGATGAGCCTTTACATTTATCTATGACAACAGGTAAAATAGCATCATTATTACAACTTAGGATAATAAATACTGAATACAGAATAACAAGTGTGGTGGGGCTATTTTTCAATAGTTCATTGGTTAACTATATTTTTAAGTGTGCTGACAATATGTTCATGTTTTTAAAAATCAAATCATACAAAACATTAAAATATGCTTCAATTATTCTTACAACTAGCCCTTTCCAATTCTTTAGGATTGGTGTGATCTACTCAGAGAGGCCTACCTTTTGTAAAGTAACCTTTCCCATTTCTATTGTTCATCACTTTGGTTCCCATTTTCCTTTTTCTTTTTTTGTTCTTTATTATACATTACAATTTGTATTTCATTTGTCTAACATACCTCATAAAACCTAAAATGACATTGACATTTACTAACAATATTATTTTATGAATCACTAAGAAAGGAAAAGGCTTGTAATTGATAGAGTGCTTTCTTAGTATATGAATTTTTCAATTCCTCCTGCATAATGTAAACTTCACAGAAGGCAGTGATTATGTCTGCCTTTATCACTGTTGGATTTTTAGTGCCTAGCACAGTGCTAGGTTCAATAAGTGTTTGCTGAATGAATGGATAAGATTATGTTAGTTACACTGCTCTATATCTTCCCATATCAGTATAAAAAGACCTATTGTTTTCTTTGTAACATTTGTGTAGCATTCCATTGTATTTAATCACTCCTTTTTTGATGGATATTAACAGTGTTTCCATTTTTCCTGCCATTAAACAATGTTCATACAACTTGGGTACTTATGTAAGAATATCACTAAGATAAACTTCTATTATAAAAGTGGAATTGTTGGGTCAGAATGTATATATATTTTAAATTTAGATATATTGAAAATATAGAATTCTGTTTCTGTTTTGTCAAATCATAGTATATAAGAGATGTTCTTACTGTAAGAGTTATATTTTGAGCAGCCTATTTAGAAGAATATCCTTCTACCTTTACAATGTTTTTACCTACACATGGATCCCAATAGTAGCTATTGCTCAACATTTCTTAAATACGTACTCCAAGATGTTCCATGTTTCATCAACCTCTTTGCTTTAGAACAGAATAGGTAACTACCACATCTTTCAATCTATCTTTTACACTATCACCAATTAATCTACCCCAAACACTCTTTTAATCAGGTTAATCTCTTATTGGAAATCCTGTATTGGTTTGAGATTATGCACAGTTTTTATTTTCTTTTTCATACTTTTCTGTATTTTCCAAATGTACTAAAATACATTTGGAATACATTTGTTGTTTTTATAATTAAAAATTTTATAAATAATGGAATAAAGTAGCAGCCTCTGTCCCTTGAAAACCAATATTAAATCAATATAAATGTATTTACCTCTCTAACCAAAAAGGAAAACACTAAACCCTACATGCATTTTTTTTTTAATTCTAATAGCTAACCACTTTGTCAAGTTTAAAAAAAATATCAGCCTGGGATTGAAGGCGCTCCATGATCTGTCCTCAACATACATTTTCAAAGTTATCATTGCTCAATCCTTTGTGATCTGTTTGTTAAAGATAAATTAATCTGATCATGGTCTCTGCAACATGCCTCTCATTGTGGCTTTCTTTTCTTACATCATTTGCCTAATCACTTAAAGTCTGTATTCCTCTTCTTCACTGCAAACCTTAAAAATCCCTTAAGGCCCAAATCAAATTCTACCACTTTGGGAAAGATTTCTCTTTCACAAATTTATCTGAAGGCTAGGCTTTTTCTTTCATCCTGTGAGATAACTCTATGTGGAAAATTATTTTATATTAATGTATTATTAGCTTTTAATATGTGTATTATCCAAATAATTACAAAAACCTAGAGCTGCACTGTTTAATAGAGTAGTGTTACATGTGATTATTTAGATTTAAATTTAATTTAACCTAATTTAAATTAACCAATTATTAGCTGATTACTAAGATAATCAAGCAGAGGCTTCAGTGGCCACACATGACAAAGAATACAGACTTTATAGAATTAGTTCAGAAATACCACTAAGCAAACCAACAACAACAAACCTTGGGTGGGGGGATATGATTGTCAGAGTTGTCACATTAAATATCACATTTAAATATGACATATTATTTAAAATGTCTAATTTTCTATAAAAATTTATGGGACAGTCAGAAAAACAGAAAAGTATTTCTCATACACAGAAAATAAATCAGTCAATAGAAACTATCCCTTAGGAGGCCCAAATGTTGGACATACTAAACAAAGACTTCAAATAAGCTACTTTAAATGTGGTCAAACAGCTAAAGGAAATAATGTCTAAAGAGTTAAATAAAAGTATGAAAACAATATATTACTACATTATGAGTATAGAGAAAGAAATCATTTTTAAAAGAACCAGGTAGAAATTCTGGAGTAAATCTATTAAAGTATATAAAAGTATGATAATGGAAGTAAAGAGTTTACTAGAAGGGCTCAACTGCAGATTTGAGCAAACAAAAGAAGGAATCGGTGAACTTGAAAATAAATTGATAGAGATCATGCAATATAAAAATAGAAAAAAAAAGAATAAAGAAAAATAGTGCCTCAGGGGCCTGTGGAAAAATGTGAAGGTACTAAGCTATACGTAGAGCTCCAGAAAGACCATTAAAAGAAGACAATGAAAAGAGCAGAAAAAATATTTGAAGAAATGATGGCTGAAAATATCATAAATTTTCTGGAAAAAAACATTAATTTTTTTATGTCTAAAAAGCTCAGCAAACTTTAAGCAGTTTAAATTAAATATAATTTCAAAATAGCTCAGTTGCACTAGCTAAATTTCAAGTGTACGACAGCCATGTGTGGGTAGTGGCTACCACATTGGATATTACAGATATAGAAAATGTCAATAATTGCTGAAAGTTCTATTGGATAGCACTGACCTCGAGTGTAAGACCAATGCTTTATACATTGACATTTGGTCCTAATTTCCAGTTTCTTAATATTTCTAATCCACTTATCTAAAGACACCACCCCCGCACACACACACATCTATGAGCCCAGCCTTGTTTCTAGAACTAATCACAATCTAGAACTAATCATATATCAAGAGGGATTTTAGGAGTTATATCCAGTGCCACAAGACTCAGTATTGAGTTACTCTCGCTCATAATCCCAACCTTACCTTGTGCTCCAGCTCTGATTACTGGATTTCTAACTTGTTTTTAGGACAAAGTGACCATCTTGAATCTTTATTCTTATAGTTGCATTCCTATTCATATTTGTTTCCTGTGCCAGAGTACAGTTCCCTGTCTTATAACAGCCTCAGACATAGTTTTTCTAAGACTGAAATCCTGTTTTGCCCTTGCTAATTTCCTTCATATGGACTAAAACCCTTCAACACAAAAGTTCAAAACTGGAGCTATTACTTTCGGTTCACAACTTTATTAAACATTAATAACAGGGGAGTATCTCCACTAAATGCCAGACATAGTCAAGCTGCTTTAATTCTCAGTATAATTATCAACATTAATCTTATTACTTCTATTTTAGAGATAAGGAACTTGAAGCTCAGAGAGATTATATAATGTGTTTAAAGTTATCTACCAAATAATTGATTGACTTGGAGGTTTAACCATATTCGTGTGGTTCCAGAATCTGTCTCTTTCACTATTCTAACATTCTCAACCTCAGGGATCAACTCTTGCTAGTATATTCTAAGCTAGTGTCTGGGGTGACATAACTGGACATGATCTGTTACATTGTCATGTAGCAAATATCCCTATTCCAATTATCTGTCTCAATTGTTGCTTCTCTGGTGATGCAGAGTTGCTTATTGGCTGTCCTTGGCCCACCTACTTCATTACTCCCTGATAGAGTCCTTGGTGTTGACTATGGTAGTGAACTACTTGCCTATGATCTGAATATCATGTTTTGTTTATTGGATTAGACTTCTTTCTAGTACCTACATTTGAGTTAGCCTCACCAGAGCCTACTCTAATCCAAGGGAGGCATTGAGTTCTTTGGTCCTGATCCCCTCAGTCTTTTCAATCTTAACATCATTAAACAAACTAAGTCTGGTCTAAATGACACTGCTTGGCATGTAACCTTGCACATAGTAGGGATAAACACATATTTGAAATGGTTATGAAAATAATGAATGCTTAATATGAATCATTAAGTATACATGCAATAAATCTTAATTGCTTAAAGAGTTTCAAGTGTGGATGTCCTCTACATGGTATAAATATCACTGGAAGCACAA
Organism: Avahi laniger; assembly: GCA_963575035.1. Lineage (NCBI taxonomy): Eukaryota > Metazoa > Chordata > Mammalia > Primates > Indriidae > Avahi > Avahi laniger. The sequence continues at coordinate 2,687 of CAUYSK010112679.1, read as the reverse complement.
AAGAAAACACCAAGAAGTAACTTTGAGCTAGGGAGAAGGACAACACTTGAGTCAAGCTAAATATAACCAATAATAAAAACAAAGACTATTTTTACTGCTATTAATAATATTAATGGTACTAATTTGAAAAAGTCATAATAAGCTACCATTTATTGAATGGTGAATATAAATATATCTCAACCATTATGGTAAGTTCTTTACATCTATTATTTAATTTAAATTCCACACATTGAAATGTGGGTTAGTACATCATATCATTTTCTAAATGAAAGTTTAAGTACCTTGACCAAGGTCAAAGAATGGCTCCAGAATTTCTGTAAAGGATAAATTCAAGAGTGGTAAACAAAGGGAAGAGGCAAGGGACTTATCCTGAAACTTAGTTAGCAGAGGTAATACTTTATCTTAGATTATTGGAGTGTCTTCAGTTGGTGGCTAATGGAAATCATGGGCAGAGAAAGGCAGAGATAAAGGCACTGCCATGGCTAAACTGCTAAACTAGTAAATGACGTTCTGGGATTTGAACATAGATTGTCTGAATTCAGACTGTGAACTGTAGCATTGCTATATTCTCACTCAAATCTGTATTTCAAACAGGGACTCCAACACTTTACCCTGAGAGATGGGCCCTGTGATCTGGTCAGGGCTTTTTCTTTAAGGAACAGATTATTTCAGGAGGAATTTCAATCTGGAGCTTTTCTGTTTTAATAAAGCAGTGGTACTTTTTGCAAAACATTTGACAAGGCTCTTCAGATTTATGTTTGCAGAGATTCTAGGTCATTGTATCCAATGGTTTTTCTTGGCTGCCCACAGGCCGTGAGTGATCTTTAAGGAGGTCCTTCTTGATTCATCCATCAGTATGACTTCTTATTTCCTGTCCCCCAAGAACATCCAGGTGACCGATAACCTCCACAATGCAGATGATTTCTGCATCTATCAAGAGAGCTCTGGAAAAGGAGAGTGAGAGGGCTATTAAATTTCCTTCTTGATAACTGACCAAAATGTCTATCAATGGTGTCACCTCTCAAGACAACTATCAAATAAGACACACTATGAGAACTTGAAAAAGTTTTCAAAGAGCAAAAGTACTTGAAGTCCCTAGCTATAGAGACCATCTCACTTCTGTCTTTCAATTTGCAGGGCCTGGTACTCTGTGAGAAGTGAAAATGTACCTAGTGAGCAAGTTATTGTGTAGGGTCTGCCCATTAGCTGATTGCTGAACAAGTGACAACGCAGAATCCCAATGTCTTTTGAAACTGTGCTGACTTCAGCCTGTTTTTGTGCTTAGTACTCAACCTAAAAAAAGACACATGATGACTCAGGTCATATATTAATTTTTATTTTTATATTCACTGCTTATCTAAACATAGAAAAAGCAAATGGTGCAAACTCATGCCTCCTGCTTATTTGCCACTGTTGGAAAGTCCAATCAATATCTACGAAGAGGTGCTAATGCTTAAGGAGGAAGCACAGAGGATTCAGAGATAGACTGATGCCAATGAATGTTTTGATACATAATTCAAAATCTCTTCCTGAAATGTCTATGGCTCTTAGTGATTCACAATAAGAGAAACCACAATCCTTCAACAGCTGCTCCTGCCTGATAAAAGCTAGATGGCCACAGATCTGCTGCAGGGGAGTGATTACACTCAGATAGAGGGATTTGTGCTTCCCTGTAGATTCTGAGTGGTATTCATTTTCAAAGCGAATGTTTAGCCTTTCAGATCATAAAGGGTCATATTGAACAAATTCTAAGTCCTTTATTAAAAGTTACCATGATGACCTAAAAAATAATAGTCATTATCAAGCAGGAATGTCTAGATCTAAAAGAAGACAATGAAAACTGAATGACAAATACAAAAGAACAATACTTCTAGGCAAAAAAAGGCAGCAAATTCTCCCTTTCTCCAAGATTGACCCTACTTCAACCTCCTTCCTGTGTGACAAGGACTAACACTAGGCTGAGAAAGCAGGGTTTTTTTACGTTATAATGTTGCCTTTGCTTTCCTTAGTTCCTCAAAGCTGAGTTTTATGGGTGCTTTCATTAGGCAAATCTGTGCAAGCTCCTAAAACAGACAGTATATCTGTATTCTCACCCACAATAATCGATGAGCCTTAGGTATAAACTGCCATTCCCAGTCTGCATTTCATTTACAAGTTAGGGTTCTGTAAATTATTTTCTTGTTCTACTTGGCTACCACGTATACAAGTGATTTTATGCCTAAAGACATATTGTTGCCTGGATTGTTTTCAGTCTTTCCTGTCCACTGCCATCCCAGGAATGATTGAGTCTGTGATTTTTTTTTTTTTATTTCAGGGTATTATGAAAGTACCAACATTTTGGTTACATTTTATGTCTTTGACTCACCCAGGCGAGGGTTAGAGGCATGCCCTTCCCTTCTACAATGCTCACTGTGTCCTTTAGTTGTGAGTTTACCCCCCCAATCCCCCTAATCCCTGAAGAATATTACTACCATGTGAGCACCACAGTGTTGATCAGTCAGTGCCAATTTGATGGCGAGTACAAGTGGAGCCTATTCTTCACATCTTGTGATACCTCACTTTGGATAATGGGCTCAAGTTCAATCCAGGAAAATATAAGAGGTGCTAGATCACTGTCATTTCTTATGATTGAGTAATATTCCATTGTATACATATACCAAATTTTAATAATCCACTCATGAATTGAC
>CAUYSK010112678.1:0-20506 GCA_963575035.1 Avahi laniger | reverse complement strand
TGTGCCACCATGCCCAGCTAATTTTTTCTATACATATGTTTTTAGTTGTCCAGATAATTTCTTTCCATTTTTAGTAGAGACGGGGTCTTGCTCTTGCTAAGGCTGGTCTCAAACTCCTGACCTTGAGCGATCCACCCGCCTTGGCCTCCCAGAGTGCTAGGATTACAGGCGTGAGCCACTGCGCCTGGCCCCTTTACTTTGTTTTTTAACTGAATGTTCCTTCAAACCAAAAGGTCTCTGTCATGAGCCAGGTGCTTGTGTTACGGTTGGGACTGACAGAAAAGGTCAGTCACTGGCTTCAGTAGCCAGGAATGGTGTGAGTTCTTGCTGCCGAGGCAATACAGTTGTAGCTATTGCATAGTTCTGGAAATTGTGGCTACAACTTTGAATCAAAGGTCAGTTTTTGGTTTCCTGGTGTGGAAAAATATTGTTGGGCTATAGCTTCTGGTTTTGCAGTCACATCCAAGCACAGCTAGTAATTAGCATCATTAGCTCTTTTTTTCCTCCTCTCCCTCCTTCCCTCCCCCCATCTCTCCACCCCCTCCCCCCACCAAGGTTTCGTTCAATTTCCTGGAGCACAGTGGCATGATCACAGCTCACTGCACCCTCGAATTGCTGGGCTCAAGTGATCTTCCCACCTAGCCTCCTGGGCAGCTAGGACTACAGGTGTGCACCACCGAGCCCAGATAGTTTTTAAAAATATTTGTAGAGATGGAGTCTTACTGTGTTGCCCAGGCTGGATCTCAAAATGCTGCTAGCCTCAAGCAGTCCTCCTGTCTCAGCCTCCTTAAGCACTGGGATTACAGGTGTGGACTTCTGCATCTGGCTGCATTTTTTAAACTGAGAAGATTTACTAAATTAAGTTGGTGGTAGTGGCATTGGATGACCCATTTTAAGTTAATAAAATCTTTTCGAATTCACTAATTAGGGGTGGCTTTCAGGACTTTAGGTATTAAAGTATTAGACTTTTCTATAATGGAAATTGCCTACAATATCATGCACTGATCTTTTATGATGTGTACTGGTGTTCTCTGGTAATAATTATTACAAGTTTTTTTTTTTTTTTTTTGAGACAGAGTCTCACTGTTTTGCCCGAGCTAGAGTGAAGTTTTTTTATTTTAATGTATATTTTAGAACATTTAAGAGGTTTTTAGACTGTGGAAATAATGCCAAACTTAGAATACTCTGTTCCAAAGTAGGAAGCCACCAAATTGATTATAGAACAAAATTCAACTTAGTACCTCTTCCATAACCATTAATATTGAAATACCGTCAATTCAAGATTGGGCAGCTGTGGCACAGATCATCTAGCTTTGAATGGTTTTGAAACTATATTTGATTACTGGTGAGATTGATAGTCAGGAAAGTCATGTCCAAAAAGATGATCTGTGAAGACCTGAAAAGTTAGCTTTTATCTTCATGCCATTTTTTCCTAAAGTTGAATAGCTTCACCTTTGTGAAATAAGATAAACCAAAGTATTTTTCATATTCACACAGTCAACACTTATGATACCAGAGATGTGGGTTTTTTCCCCATACAGGAAATAATCAGTTCTCCAGTGGACACCATCTGGTTGTCCTATGATTCAGTTCTAACACTATTATCTGGAGATAGATGCCACAGGTTGAAGGCTCAGGCCCACACAATGGCTCCCCACTTCAGAATGCAATGACAAGCCCCAGGTTGTGACCTGTGTTTCTGACCGACTGGCTAAAAATCAGAGTTTCCATGACTCCTTCCTCGTGTTCAATTAATTTGCTAGAGCAGCTCACAAAACTAAGGGAAATACTTTATTTACATTTACCAGCTTTATAATACTTTATTATAAAGGACATTACAAAGGATACAGATAAACAGCTAGATGGAAGAGACGCATAGGGCAAGGCTTGTGAGAAGGGTTGTGGAGCTGCCATGCCCTCTCCAGGAACTTCCAATAACCCAGAAGCTCCCTGAACCCTATACTTAAATGGGTTTTTATGGAGGCTTCATTACACACATAGGCATGACAGATTACATCATTGGCCATTGGTGATCAACTCAACCTTCAGCCCTTCTTCTTCCCCAGTGGTCGCAGGTGGAGGGTGGGGCAGAAAGTTCAACCCTCTAACCATTCCTTGGTCTTTCTGGTGACCTGCCCCATCCTGAAGCTATTTCATTAGCATACAAAAGACACTCTTATCATTGTGGAGATTCCCTGGGTTTTAGGAGCTGGAATGGAGTAGAGACCAAATATATATTTCTTATTATATCACATCTACATTTTAAAAATTAGGTTGAACTGTATGAGATTTTCTATATTTGGCCATATTTCACCTGGAAAAGTGGCAATTTCATAAGGTTCGACCCATCATTTTCTCTGCAGTTGGCCCTAGAACAACATGGACCTGAACTGCGTAGGTCTGGATTTTTTTCAACCAAATATGTATTCGCAGGATGTAAAATCTGCATATGTGGAGGGCTGACTTTTTCTATATGAAGATTCCACAGAGCTGACTTTGGGAATTGAGTATACAAGGATTTTTGTATACAAGAATTTTTGTATACAAGGGAGGTCCTGGAACCAATCCCTCCCACCGAGAGACAACTATATTTTTATTTGATTCCTTCTGTAAGATAAGGCACTCTTTTGGTTTAAAGAGTCTCCTTTGAGTTTTAGGATTCATGAATTTGGAGGAGAGGATAAAAGTATCAAAGATTTTAAATTTTTGATTAATTAGCAAATAAAACTTTGTGAGTTGACAGCCTGCAATGCTGATAATCTCATATGATTAAGATGTAATGTCATTTTTCTGTTTATTTTTCTAGGTAAACAGATTTGCATCTATATATGATATATAGATAAATCTTAAAATTTAGAAATCCTTCTCTTCCAATTTAAAATCATATTCTCTGAATCATACAGTTCTTCAATACAGTGTAACTGTTAAAGAACAGAAATGCCTTTTTTTCTTTTTAAGACAAAATGTTCCATTTGAAGAATATACAAGGCTTCAGAAAAGACTAAAGGATATACAACGACGACATAATGAATTTCGAAGTCTCATTTTGGTTCCTAACATGCCACCAACAGCATCCATCAATCCTGCTAGCTTTCAGTCATCAGCCATGGTTCTAGGCATGGAAACATCCTTTCCTCATATGCAGGTACAAGCATTTATTTTAGGAAAAAAAGTTTGTCAAAGATTTCTGTAGGTTTTTACCTATTTAAAGATAGAGATAAAACTCAAACGTAAATGTGATCAGTGCTCAAAATTTGCCACAAAAATGATATAAACAGTTAAAGCCAGTCAGTTTTAACTCCTTCCTTTACATTTACCATACAAATTTTCTGAGAAATAAAGTAGACTTGAATCTCTTCTGCTCTTTAGTGATGGTACTAGGAGTGAAATCTCACGTTTGGCAATAGAAGACACTTTATTAATCAGTCTTTGAGTAACCTAGAGTTTGTAGCTTACTCATATAATACTAATTACTACTGAGCATTTATTAATGCAGTCAACTATGCATTTTCCATACGATATTTAATACTAATGAAAAATGCTTTGAGGGCAGATATTTTTCCTAAATCATAGACAAGGGAACTGAGTCAGAGTCAGACTTGCTTAAGATCATAGCTAGTAAGTGACAAAGTTAAGTTTCAAATCTAATGCTTTCTGAATCCAAAACCTGGGATCTTTCTATTGTATCAGGGCTCTGAGATAGTGAAGGAATCAAATTGAATGGTTTTCAGAGGATAGACTATTAATATGTAATTGTTTTATAATGTAAGCACAGAAGATTTTAGTCAGTGAATTTAGTATCAGGCTAAATGCTTTGGAGTTTAATAGCAGTTTATTATAAACAGTCTTATTACAGAAAGTTGCCATATAAATATGCCTGGGCCCTGCATTAGTGTTATATTTCTGATTCACTCCTTGGTGAATTTTACACCTAGAGAAGAACAGATTTTGGGTTTTGCTTAAGGCTATACAGCCTGAGGCAGGAAAGAAGTGAGAACTAGTTTGTAGTTTAGCCCCTGCTGCTGTGTTTTTAGACTGCCACAGTGGTCATTTCCTTGCCAGATGTTATAGGCCTGTATAAAAGAGGTAGACTCAGCCTGCTACATAAGAGTTACTTTTCTACAAGGTTTTCTAACGGTTTCTTTTGCTGTGCTTTCTCTGCATAACTTTAAGGAGGAACAACATCAAAGGGAACTCTCTCTACTTCGAAAAAGACTAGAAGAACTAGAAACAACACAAAGAAAACAACTAGAGGAATTTGGACCTCCTGGGGAATGAAGTTCTTGGAGAAAAGTCAGACCAAAAGAGGTGAAATCAGTGACTCCATAAAGCTTGAAGGTTTAACATTTGTGGCATTTAGATACTTTATTACCGTTTGCCAAAATACTTGAACGTGCCTCAAGAAAAGGTACCAGCTACCTGCTGTATTGCATGACTATCAAGATTTTAGGATTTTACTAGTGTTGACAAGTGATGCATTAAAAGAAAGTTTCAGAGAAATTTAGAATATGTGATTACCCTTTGAGAATGTAAAACAAAAACTAAAAGGAACTAATTAGGGAATCAAGTTATAAAATTATTTATTAATTTTGTTGAATATTTTTGCCTGAAATATGCCCATCTTGAATTCCCTTTTCCTCATGTTTGAGATGCTTCGCAAAAACAGAGTCAATAAACATCTTCTGGTTTGCTATATACAAAAACTATAAACTAGTTTTTGAAGAAAGATGACAATTTAAAAGTCCGCATAAAAAAATCTTAAAGGTATCTCCATTCATTATAAAAGGTTACCTTTTCTAAAAACTGTGCACATAATTTATTAAAGAACTTAATAAATATTTTTCTAACTGTATTTTGTATTTGATTTTTTGAGCATCCAGCATATATTTAGCAATGTAGAAGATTTCACCGAGTTTAACTTTGTTGAATTAGAACAGAAAATAACAAGTACAAATAATTAAATCCTGTGGCTGTATTAAATTAGGGGGGCATTGATTATAAAACTTGAACTCAGTGGGGTCTCTTTAGAGGTATTGTTGCCATTTAACTTTGCTTCCCACTATTTTGGATCTAACCAAGTAATGATAAATGTTTTATTTCTCTGTGGTGTCCATAAGTATGCCATCATTTACTTTTCTTTTCCCCCATTGTGTGGCCTTCAGAAGCTTTTTATGTAACATCTTGTAGAGAAATTCTACCGGAATAATTTCACGTCAATGAGGCAGAGCTCAAGTCTGCCAGACTAAGTGGAGAATGTCCATTATCCAGAAGTCTTCACAATCAAAAGTCCAAGTTGATGGTGGAGGTCAGGAGTGTAATTCAGCAGCCCTTAGCACCATTCAAGACACTAGGTTTACTTACTCCATAATATAGCTGCGTATTCACATAGAGTATATAGTGACACCTTGTTCCTGAAAGATAATTTCGATGGAGCCACTTAGAATAAAAAATTATAACTAGTAAACTGAAAAAAAGACAGTGTCCAGTCCAAAGTTACATCAAAATGTTTATTTTTGGATATAGACATTTAAAACATTCATCTCCAAGAACAGCTTCCATCAGGTATACAATAAGAAATAGACTTTAAATCCTAATACGGAAAAGGTAACAGAATTAATTTTTAAATGCTGCTGTAGACACTAGTGTTAGGAAAAAAAGTTTATAAATGGTTTTGCACCAAAAAAATATGCAAAGAAACTTGAAAATAGAAATCGTTTGCCATTTGTTTCTCTGTTGCTGTTTAATATAGACCCAGTGACTGATTGTCTTCAGCACACATCTAATTTGGCCATTTACTGCTTTTGGCTAATGTGATCCAAAATGTGATCTAGATAGTGCTTTTCACTGGAGGATTGACAAACACGCTACATACATTAGTGAATCTCCACACCACCTCAGTGAGGTAGGTTAGAAATATTAATACAGAAATTGAGGCACAAAGAGGTAAGTGACTTGCCCAAAGTTCCCAACAGCACAGTCCCTGGAAGAGGAGGTAACTCTCTACACAGGACTCATGTGCCAGAGAGCTGGACAGGGACACCTTCGTGTAGCATTTAGTAAATACTTAGATAAAGCTGTAGCTGATCCTTTTTGAGTTTTCTGTACCCTTAAGAAGGGGAAGTCTTTTGGGCAACTCTCCTACCCTTGGCTCTCAACTCTCCTACTGTTGTTCTCTTATGAACTCCTTCACCTCTTTGAAGACTGTAGCAGCCTTATATGGGGACCAGACCTCTCACCTTTATGTAACCTATTATTTGGTAGTATTTTTGAGGTGTGTCCATTGGACAGACAGTGGTCAAAAGCGAAAGGATTGGGAAGGTGCCTATCAGGGCGGTAACTGCTTATTTTCTCTGGTCAGTTTGTTGAGGTACCACCTTTCTCACTCTTTACCAGATACTAAGGAGCAAAAAAGAATTGCATTTATCTAAGACAAATTCATGTTTAAATCCTGATGTTCCATATAGTATTGGTAAATGATTTTAACGAATGTGTGATCATGTTTGATTTGACTTGAAAAAAATTTTTCCCCAATCAGGGATTTGCAGCACCAAGGGTAAAAGGTGCCTGTCACAAGAAAAGCTCGAGTTGCCAATTACACTTTTTACTTCTTCTGGTTTAATAGAAGGAAAAACACAGTGGTATTAAAATTGGTCATGAGCAGCAAAAATTCAGGAGTAAAAAAATCGGCAATAAAAAGACTACAGAACTGGCTAGAGACTTCTTTAAAAAGAAAGGTATGAATAAAGTGGGTATTTTAAATTCTTTCTCCTGTGAGGAATACTTTCCAAAAGTACATAGTAAGACTAAGATACCAAGTTGTATACTAATATTTTTTGGGCCTTGGGCCTCAAATATATATATTTATATATAATACTCCAGTGTGAACAGCAATTTGATGAAATGTAAAATGTATTTTTTTTTTTTTCCAAATCACACACAAGTATTTATAACCACAGGGTTCACCAGAAACCTAAAGCAAGGAGACACTAGTATCTTAGAAATGCAGGATTAGAAGAGTAAATTACTCTTCCACAGATAGTTCTGATCAAATGTTTTGAAGCAGAACTAATTTTTTTTGTATAATACCCAACATGTCCACTATCAAATACATTATGAAACAAAAAATGAAGGGAAAAAAAGGAACATGTTAGGACAAAGTGGGTAAAATGCTGTTCATTTAAGTAAAGCCCACTCACTCTCCTTGCTTTAGAGCTCCTTTATGAAATGGAGGTGAGTTGGATGGAATGCAGTTGGTGACCACTGAAAAACACGAGCCCTTTCAACAATGTTGCAACACTGTTAGTTTTTGGTTTAAACACACACACTCACAAATGCTAAGTGTACACACTACCAAATTCTGCGGTCAGCTTTTCCAAGAACTACTGGGGAAAGTTTCAATGCTGCAAATCCTCGAGGTTGCCCTAACACCTCCACCTTGTTTCCAAATGACTCATTTCACATTTTGTTTTGAGCATTGGCAAGTATCCCTTTTCTGCAGAGGTGCAGTGTAGTCACAAGTGCTACATAGCTGTAGTTTTCAAACAAAACCACTTATATCATTGTGCTTAAGTGGAGACTGTAGTTACAATACTGACACTTGCTTACTGGCCCTGTATTCTCTGTAAACAAGGAGGCTGTTTGCAACAACCACTTCAACTCTATTTACAGAAGGGTTCCCACAGTATACACACAGGCACAACGGTTGGTATGCTTTCTAAAAGCTGTGCATGTGCCTTGGTCTCTTAAAAAGACAGTGCTCAAAGTGGAACCTATGTGCAAACAAGAAATTAACGACACAGAGTAGCTCAAGCAGCCATTTAGCTCCCAAGTCGTCTGAAGAACTTTGCCAGATTAAGCCAGGCCCCAGAGTGCTTATATCCACTTGCATTTCTTCTTTTCATCAAATAAGACTTTTACATGCAAGAGTTGTTTCTGAGCTTCTTCCAGCCCTCGTTCTCTTTCTAGTTTATTTAGAATCTGTTGACAATTAGAACAGTTATTTTAGATATTGTGGTTTTTAGCATTACAATTCTGTTTTTTTGCATACCTGATGCCATGAGTGGTAAAATCTGTATGAAACAGATGCCAACATTTTCTTCGATCATTTACATACTCACTTTGCAAGTTGTTTTGCTAAGTCATTATCACAGGATCAACAACACTTTGGCTTAAAATAGAAGCTTGCAAGAAATACCAACAATTTGCTTACAAATATGGGGCCAGGCTTCCAAGGCCCTGCTTTATGCATTATGTCACAGCCATTCCAAGCACAGCAAGCATTCCTGGGCAGCCAACATGCAGGCAAGTATTTCTACTTAAATGCAGCAGGCAGGGCATCCTGGTCAGAGACTAATACCTCCCTCCCGACCTGGGCAGTGTAGTCCCTCCACTTCCCTCCCCCATCCCCAGTGCTCCCCTTCTCTCCCCTGACCCCTGGAAAGAGGGATGCTTATCATGTTTAAGGAACTCATTGCCTCTACCCTACCTTAGCGCTTCACTTGATCTTCAAGTAGCAAATGGAATTGGTGAGCTATTCTCACCAGTGACATGGATAGCCTGTCCCAGCATGACTGAGTGGGGGGAATCAGGGAAGGGGGAATTAACATATATTTGGAAACAACAACTGATGAACGTGTCTGTGTGAATTCCCAAAGAAAAAAATCCAGATTAAGGAGAATTAATCAAAGGAGAATGGTTTATTGAAATAGTTGCTTAAGTTAGAAATGTCATATAACTATTGAATACAAAATCTAGGCAATTTAACAAGCTTAGCTTTCATTTTTAGCAGATGACAATCAAGCATAAGCTGACCCTATTTAATAGGGCCACTACTTACTCAAAGTTAACTTGAGTCAGTGTGGCTGTAGGCCCCATGACCTCAAATGTAAATTCAGGCTGGTCCAAAGGTGGGCAGCATGATAAAACGGTAAGAGGGGCAGCCGTGTACGGGGTCTGGCTCAGTGCCAAGATCCCCCATCTCAGACAGACTTCCTGGCCTTCCTTTCTGGCCATTTGGGATGCCAGAGCTGTCCTGAAACTTACAGAACGCTATAACCAAATCCTTGTGACTGATTCATAGGTTAAAAAACAATGTTATTTAAAATCTTACCTCATCAAAATATTTTACGATGTATTTGTAGATTTCTGTCAAGGCCACTTCTTCATTAAATTCGTTTTCATGTTTCTAAAAGAAAGGCTTGTTGAGAGATTCTGAAGTGACTTTTTTTTTTTTTATAAAGGAGTAACCAAATATTTCTGCTTTCTAATGATACCTTAGATTCCTGAGTTAAGAATTCTTCCATTTCTGAAGGTGACAATGGAGGCAAATCCCTGATTGCTTTGTAATAAGATTTTACTTCTTCTTTGTAGGTTGGGATATCCTTGGCATAGAGAAGTTTATTAGTTGGTGCTTCCTGAAAAAAAGCAACCACCACCAAGAGAGTAAAAAACCATGGAGAATTTATAACAGTATTACCTCCTGCTAACAAAGCTTCATGCAGTAAGCCTTAATAAATGTTGTTGACTGAATGACTGACTGCCATCTAGATAGTTCTGGTGAGTCACTGTTATTTTCGGGCAGATTAAATGCTAATATATTCTGCCTTTCTCTCATAAAAGAACTAAAATTATTATTTTTGCATGATTTTGAGTTACTGTAACAATGGAACTTATTTCAATCATACTTCATTACTAATGGTTGTAAAAAGCCTGAATTAAAACATTTGCTCTCATCTTCACCCACTAGTGAATTTGGCATTTATAAAAGACTTGATTGTAGGTCTGATTGGGCCCTTTATAGAACCATGAAACTGGTAAGTAATTGGCAGTGGCAGATTTTTTTAGCTTGTCCCTTTTATTATTTTATCAAGATCTTCCATTTTCCTTAAGGAAGCTCACAGTCATTAGTATTGGTGGTTCTCATATCTGATTTTGCAAAGGTCCCCTAGAAGTTTGAATGTAATTACAACAGTGATGATAATATTTTAAAATAAATTAAGAATTTTAAAAAGTCATTATTTTTCACAAAATTCTGCTCAGGGAAGATAATTTAAATTTAAAGAGCCCATGAAGCAGAATCAATAGCTTGATCAATTAATTATTCTGAAGGATGCCTAAACTGAGATCTTATTGAGATTTTCTCATTTGTCAATTTAAGTAGAACTCAGAAATCATGTGATCATTCATTCATTCAATAAACATTTATTTACTAACCAGCCACTGTGCACCAGTATCGAGTGTACAATAATAAAGATGACCGGTGCCTGCCCTTAAGAAGCTTACATTTAAAATTTATACTGTGTGAACTGTGATACAAGTAATTAGCAGGGGGTAAAGAAAAAGACTGTCGAGTTGGACAAATCAGAAATCATAATTCTGCTTTGTGTGGTCAAGCAAGATTTGTAACACTAAGAACATCAATTTCCTCATCTATAAAATGAGGGTAATAATAACTATCAGATGTGGTACTTGTGAGGATTAATTGAAATATACCAAAAACATGGTAAATAATCTATACACAGCTATTTTTACTGTGAATAAACAAACATCTAAGCATCTTTCAGTGTGCTAAGATGAACTTTATTAGTCAAATGAGGAAAGCTCACAGAGTAGGTATGTTTAAACTGATCTGAGTCTCCTACATTTTCGGGTACACATTAGGAAATCATGTTTGTTGAATGAGTGAGTAGGATTTTACTAGATGGGCTGTGAGACAAAAGCTATAGCATAGAGGGTATGCAGAGTGTGCCAGAAAACGATAAGGCCAGGAAAGAGACCTGAAGCCCATCAGGAAGCACCACATGGCACGGCGGAGACTTCAGCGGGTAGGTAATGGGAAGTATTTGCAATTTTTAAGAAGCAGACTGACAAGATCAGATGTATGTTTCAGAAAGATAACCTGAGACACCGTGAAAAGGAAGCATTTAGGGGATAAGTGGGCAGCAGGGGCAAGGACACCAGTTAGGAAGCAATTATTATCCCAGGAGGCAGGGGATGAGGAGGAGGGACAGAGACGTGTTCCAGAGAGGAGTGAGTGGTAACCAATTGACAGGGGATAGAGGTTGGAAGAAAGCAGGAGGAGTTAAGACAATGCTGAGGATTCTACTCTGAGAGACTAGGCAACGTGATTTTTGCAGGAAGAGTGTTGATAAAGAGTTTAGATTATGCCTAGGAGTCTGTGGCATCTATGAAACATCAATCACTATTCATTCCGGGTACTCTTAAAATCTTCCTGCCAAAGAGATGCTTCTCAGCATTCAGAGATAATCCAGTAGGTACAGATATTACTGAGTTTAATATATTTTGGAGTCCTCAAATACGACCAAAACATCTTTCTTCGCTTTCTTGGGGCTTTTGATCAGCAAAGAAAACTACAGGAAAGCAGTATTCATGCTTTGATTATAAACTCACAAACTGGTATTGTTACAAATCTCAGGCAAGATTTTCTTCCCCATAAGCAATTTGTTATATACTTTTTATGTATATTCAGATGCAATTAATTTAGTTTCATACTACTTTGGGTTAATAGCTTATGTGTGTCCATAGAAGGTTTTTCTAGGAAACAAAGAAAATGCATACTTTGTGGTATTGTTTTCATTTTTTTTTTTTTTGGAAATGGGGGTCTGGCCCTGTTGCCCAGGTTGAAGTGCAGTGGCATGATTAGCTCACTGCAACCTCAAACTCCTGGGCTCAAGTGATCCTCCTGCCTTAGCCTCTGGAGTAGCTGGGACTACAGGCACATGCCTCCACACCTGGCTAATTTTTAAAAACATTTTTTGGAGATCAGGTCTTGTTATGTTGCCCAAACTGGTCTTGAACTTCTGGCCTCAAGCAATCCTCCTGCCTCCCAAAGTGCTGGGATTACAGGCATGAGCCACCATGCCTGGCCATTTTCACTTTTTAAAAAAGAATAGATTAAAAATAAACAAGAATAGATTTTAAAGAAAAGCAAATTTATAGTGACCCTCATTGACTATTTCTTTTTGGCTGGTGTAGAAATGCTTACTCATAGGAGTATGGACAAGAAATACACAAACTGGGCCTTACCTTCCCTAGTTGCTGCTCTGTGAGAGAAAATGCGTCCATGAATGCCTGGGCAATCACTGACAAACAGCCATCTATGTGTGGTGTCTTCTTAATGTCAAAGACAAATTGAGGGTTCTTCAGGATGTTTACCCAGAAGCGAAGAGGAAGGCTGTTCAAAGAGAATAATTCTTTTCAAATAGGGCCATTCATGAAGCCAATGGTCTGTTTACCACAGTTTGTAAACGGGCGGTTTTGTCCTTGTTACTGAAATATACAAGTCTGCTTAGCCAAACATACCAAGCAACAGATGGCAGCATCACTCACAGAACAAGAAAGGGTTAAACTGACAGAGCTACTGCTGAAAGGAAGGCTAGAGGAGAAGTTTGAAAGTGGCCATAAGAATTCTTGATCATAAGAGACGCTGGTTACCAGTGAGAACACCACACTACGATCTCCAGCACCTGACTCCTTCTCATGCCTTCTAAATGTGACACCCTGATCTAAGCCACCGCCAAATCTCACCTGGATTATCATTCCCCAACTTCTGACAGTTTAACACGGAATCAGACCATGTCACGTCTGTCCTCTGCTCCAACTCTCTGAGGCTCTCCACCTCCCTGGATAACACCCCTGTGATCTGGCCCTCTGTTCTTCCTGCATGCCAAGCAAGCTCATACCTCACGTCTGCCCCTCTGCCTTCCCGAAACTTCCCTGTCCCAGGTAATCTCGTGCCTTATCCCCTCTCCTCTTTCAAGATGTGACTCAAATTGTCTTTATCTTTGTGAGGCTTTCTCTGACCACCCTGTCCAGACTCACTGTCTCTTCCTTCACCACTTTCTAATATGCTAAATTTACATATTTTATTGTCCGTGTCCACCTATTAGAATGCAAGTTCTGTGAGAACATGGATTTCCGTCTGTTTTATTTGTGACTGTATCTCCAGCACCTAACGTGCTTGCTACATAGTAGGTACTCAGAACTGAATATGAACTTGGGAATCATTCAGAGTCCTTCCATTATCTCCTTTTCACCTCTGGCCTAGCTCATTACCTCCACCGTTCCCTGCTGGGCCTCCCGGTAGCTCCACAGTCCTGGCTGCCCCTGCTCAGGTGCCA
Organism: Avahi laniger; assembly: GCA_963575035.1. Classification (NCBI taxonomy): domain Eukaryota; kingdom Metazoa; phylum Chordata; class Mammalia; order Primates; family Indriidae; genus Avahi; species Avahi laniger. Next base: position 7,367 of record CAUYSK010112678.1, on the reverse strand, counting down.
TGTCTGGGTGGCCTGTGGCTCCCATGCTTGGTGTGAGAGTAGTGGGTCTGGGGATAAGAGGCTACAACATGGGAAGGGAGTGAGCCAGAGTAGAGAGCAGGGACAAACCTGGATTAAATGGGAAATCGGACCTAGAACTCTGTAAAACGATTTGGCTGACCCCATTGGAAAGGCTTGAGCTTGCACAGGGAAGCCCTCCTCATTCTGATTCTTACTCAGCGTATGCATGAAATATTTCAAATAGAGGTAATGAGCTGTTTCTTTACTGAGGAGACATTTAGAATAAATCTGGATGCCTTGCCTGTGCTTAAAGTAAAATGTTAAAATATACAACGAAGCACAACACAAACCTTTGGCTAGTTGTCATGGTATCTGAGGACTACATTTGATATAAAAGCAGAAGTTCCTATACAGAATCAGAGTGCAGATAGATAGCTTGGAAATTACAAAGTAACTATTTTAACGACAACTAAAAGAGCCTTCTCTAATGGATAAATGGGGTATGATGAAACATTTCTTATCCTTTGTTGATCAAGCTAAACTTGTTTTAACATTCTAGGCAATGTCTTTTTTCATGCATTAAAGATAATAGAGTTTATTTTATTCTAAAGAATAGGATTCCCAGCATAAGAATAGTTTTAGTTATTGTTTAAAAATAGTAACTGAGCAAACATGATAGCTTACCAAGCCCAAAGATTATGAAACAGAGATAAATGAATCCTGTAACAATCTATACCCTCCTTTTAGTTAATATCCTGTTCCAGATTCTTGAGAACAGTAATCACCTACATTCCCACCTGTTTGTTTTCCAAATATGTACGACGTCAGGATCTGTGATTTTTTTGTTTTCAGCCTGGGCATCCAAAAAGTCAAAAAAGTATTTTATAGCAAATGGGGCTCTGCTGTTGGGTAAACTCCAAATGCTTCTAAAAAGTTTTTCAAGCACAGAGTGAATTGCTACCTGAAAGACAGAGAACATCAGATTTGGGAGATTAAAATAAATGGTAGTGGTTTTAAAAACATAATAGAAAAGCAAATCTAAGTTCAGAGAAAACGATGTGCAAAACAGAAAAACAAACTGAAGAGAAAAATGTAAAATTGTCAAAATGAGGCCGGTACTCACAGTGTGGGACGTAAGTCCTGAAAACCCATGCCCTGGTTTAGATTTGGTTCATAAGCTTCTTGCTGATAACAACATTGTTTAGTCAACAGGGAGGATATCTTAGAAATGGCTAGCAGCCACCATGTCAGTTGTAGTGCTGTATACATAAACCAAGAAGCCACGGATGTTTGGCTTTTATTAGTTATGTTCAGCCTGGAAAAACTCAATTGATGCTGCTCTATTCCCAGAATTTTTCCTGTTGCATGTATTTCCATCACAGGGTTTCACTGTGTACTTTCCAAAGCATTTGAGTATTTTACAAAAACCAAATAGGCTGAGCTCTGTGGGACAGCTGAGAAAATCAAGAGGTTTGGACTGTCCTCTGCCCACTAAGCAAATCTCCTAAGCTCTAAGTAGATTCTTTGCTATAATCTGAAGAAGCATGCCCATCAAGTTACCAGGGCCAAGTGTAGATAATAGCATTTGTATTGCTAGTGATTTCAGAGGGAAAAAAAGATCACCACAGACTTCTGTTAATTCCACTAAAAGCCAGATAAAGTAAAATTTGCTCCCGATTTGGTATTCAACTGGCTTTCACATCTGACACTTTTATGTGAGCAAAATTCTTAATTCTAAAATGAAAAAAAAAAATCAGTAAGATTTACTAGGTTTATAGTCACTGACCTTCCCCACCCCCTTCATTTTATTTGCAATTCAAAGAGGGAGTTTTATTGCTCATCTATAATAATGAGTAAACAAAAAGGAATAATTATGCTGTCAACCTAAAAAATAACAGTGAAATGGTGGGTAAACGGACCGGAGCAGTATTAAATCCCTGATTGAAGATGCTACAGTAGAAATTTTGTAAAGTGCTGTTATCTTTGCAGTTTATATAAAAAAAGAAGGGGGTAGGAAGTGTTTACAATTTAAACTTTCATTTTGCTTTGCTAGAAGGCACAAGGGATTTGTAACATTTTCACACTTCAGTGGAAATTAAGTCAAACACATCATACACCCCCAAGATAGCCGTAAAAGCGCTCCCAGAACAGTAAGTGTACCTTGGTCGACAGCAGCTTTGTCAGATACATTTCTTTTACTTTGAACTTGTGCTTCCCTCGATGTCTCTTTCCTTGCACATCTTGGAATGCTTCCGAATCTGGTAAAATCTGAAGGGAAGACAGAGTAGAAGCGTTACCCAAGGAGACCATTCATGCTACAGAAGGCATGCAATTCAGTGGTGAGCGCAAGAAAGCCTGAACTCACCAAATGGCAGTGGTCGTCAGAGTATTCCACATCTGAATGCCAGAGAAAGAGAGAGAGAAAACAGTCCATTAAAAAAACAACCACGGGCTAATTGGCCTTCTCATAAAAAGCTCCGTTTGTGCATAAACTGAGGACGAGGTTACTTTAGCTCTTAATAGCCACATTTTTTTCCCCTACTGCATCTTAAGAACAGCGTGAAGATGGGATGGGCTAGGGATTGGAGTGGAAGGCAAGTTCCCTGTCCCTGGAAGCGTTAAAACAGAGGCTGAGTGATCTAGTGATCTGTTGTCGGCTGGGGATGGGGTAGGAGAGATCAAGCCAGACTCATTTAATGTATGTGCCAGGAGCCACCAGGCCCGCAGCAGTAAGATAGGCCTAGTTCCTGCACTGATGGAATTTATATTCTAGCCAATGAGACATCAAAGTACTTATTACACAACTAATTAATTACAATTGTGATAAGGATTATGAAGGAGAATAATATGCTAAGAAAGTATCTAAGAAGAGGCTGAATGTAGTCTGGGAGTTTGCTTTGTGGAAGGGATATTTAGGCTGAATCTAAATGAACAGATTGTTAGCCCAAATAACAGGCTCCTCAAAAGGTCCAATCTCTGAAGTCTAAAAAACACAGCTTTTCCACTTTTTTCAATACCAGAACATCCTCCTTATGTCAGAGTGATAGTCACCCTCTGCAGGATGTCTCCACTAGAGCCTCATGTAGTGATGGAAGGTGGGGGTTCCCCAAGGGAGTGTCCTACGGCCTACCAAATTACCCCATCTATATAACCAGGAGCCCTGTACCACCTGCTTAGACTGCCCAGATGCTGGGACCTACCCTGCTCTTTCTAGTAGTGAATAACTCAGGAAGCCCTACATCTGGCTGTATGAGAGGGATTTTAAAGCCCTAGGTCCTATTCCAGGTTTATCTCCAGACAAATTATATCCCAGTCAAGACAATCAGTTCTCAGCCCTCAGAAAGGTTCTGGGCCTCCTCACACAGTGTTCTCCCACCCTGAGGCTATCGGGGAGGTAGAAGATGTCTTTGGAGACTGGCCTACTGACTTTCCCATAAAAGCTCCCTCTTTTGTTTGTCTCTCCACTTTCCGGGAATTTTGCAAATGCTATCACAGGGGACTTGGACTTTCTAAGTGGATTGTCTTGTTTGTTCCCTGCTTGTGGGGCTGTGTGATTATCTGCAATCTTCCCTCTCCCTTTGCCAGCGGATCTCCGCTGTTAGCCCCATCCTACCAAGGAGATGGAAAAAAGCTGTAAGGCTGAGATTCTGCCCTGAGGTAGGGCTGCTAAGAGGCAGCAACTTCCTCAGCGTTAGGCTGAGGTTGGCTGCCTGGGCCAACCACCATTTACTGTTTCCTCTCCTGGCCAGGCTCACATTCTTAGAACTAGAAACACATCAGAATGGCTCTTCTCAGCTTTCAGAGAATTACACAGCAACAACTCAATCTCACCTTTGTGACAATACATCTGAGTGAGGCAAAAAGCAATACTTCATAAAGCTGAGTGAGAACAAAAGGTTAACAATATTATATTGGTTACCTGAAGTAAAATTTGCTATCTTCTTAAAGACTTTTATAGTGGATCCATTTGATATCTGAAACCAAAGATAAAAAATATATGAGTTTTCAAAATTTAATGTATTTCTCAACTTCACCCAGGAATTAGATGGCTGGATGGATCTTATATGCTGTCACTTATTAAATCAAATATTTATCAAGAATTACTACATTCTGGGCACTGTGCTGGAGTCTGGGAGGAGGACTAAGCCATGTTAGGACAGGCCCCAGCCTCTCAGAGGTCAAGGGAAGCCTGGGCCAGTTTCATTTTTTGAGGTTCCTATTTGTTATGTACTGAATGTTTGTATCCTCTCCAAATTAGCAAATCGAAATCTTAATTCCAGTGTGATGGTATTAGGAGGTGGGGCCTTTGGGAGGCAATTAGGTCGTGAGGGTAGAACACTCCTGATGGGATCAGTACCCGTCTAAGAAGAGACACCAGAGCTTATTGGTTCTCTCAGCTTTCTACCCTGTGAGGAAACAACAAGGAGATGGCATTCTGCAAACCAGGGAGAAGGTCCTCTCCAGACACTGAACTACCAGTACTTTGCCCCGATCTTGGACTTCCGGCCTCCAGAACCCTGCGAAATAAATGTTTATTGTTTAAGCTAGCCAGTTGATAATATTCTGTTACCACAGCCCTAACTGGCTAAGACACTGTTGTATTAAGAAATGAAAAAATGTAGAAACAAGTTTTCAAAAATTGTATATAAAGCTGGTGTCTACCCTCTGACACAGCATTTTCATGTCTAGGTCTGTACTCAATAGAAATAAGTACAAGTCCTGATAGCAAACTGTGTGTAATTGCCCCATACTGGAAACAACCAAAATATCCATCAACATTAGAATGAATAATTTGGAGCATTTCATTCAACAGATTATAAAACGATGAAAATGATCAAACTGTTATTTGCCACATGGGTGAATCCTACAATCCTAGTATTGAGCAAAAGAAGGATGACACAAAAGAAGGCATACTGATTCCATTTACATAGAGAGAACAAAACCCAGAGAGTCAAATACATTATTTCTGCGTCAGATATTTAGAGAAGTGATCAGGAAGGGCCAGGAGGAGGCTTCTATTTCCTGACCTGGGTGGTAGTTACAGGATGTGTGCATTTGTTGATAACTCCTCCAGCAGTACACTTACGGTTTCTTCTCTTTTCTGTAGGTATATACAGGTTGAGCATTCCTAATGTGAAAACATGAAATCTGAAATGCTTCACATTCTGAAACTTTCTGAGTGCTGACATGATATCACAAGTGGACAATTCTATACTCATGACCTCATATGATAGGTCACTGTCAGAACCCAGTCAAAACTTCGTTTCATGCACAAAATTAAAAATACTGTATAAAATTACCTTAAGGCTATATGTATAAGGTATACATGAAACATAAATGAATTTTGTGTTTAGACTTGGGTCTACTCCCCAAGATATCTCATTATGTATATGCAAATATTCCAAAATCTGAAATACTTCCAGTTCCAAGCATTTTGGAAAAGGGATACTCAACTTGTAATGTTATTTAAAAGCTTGTAAAGTCATAAAAATTGCATATATATTTTAATAGAAACTTTGAAATTTAAGTATAACATACAGAAGAGTGCTTAACTTTTGCTGATACTAAGTGTACAGCTATTACTATGTATTAGTCCATTGCATGAATATACTACAAACAGCCATATAATAAAAGGAAAGAATTATTAATATGTGCTACAGTATGAATGAACTTCAAAAACATCGTGCCAAGTGAAAGAAGCCAGTCACAAAAGACCACATATTATACAACCCCATTTATATGAAATGTTGAGAAAAGGCAAATTTATACAGACAGAACATGTGGGGTACTAGTTGCCTAAAGCAGGGGTGGAGGAAATAACAAGTGACTGCTAATGAGTACAAGGCGTCAGGGGTGATGAAAAGGTTCTAAAATTAGATTGTGGCAATGGCCGTGTAATTCTGTAAATACATCCAAAACCACTAAATTGAACATTTTAAACAGGTGGGCTTTATGGTATATAAATTAGCTCTCAATAGAGCTGTTAAAAATTGCCACATATTTTAAATATATGCATTTTACAAATAAACACTGACATGGTAATGCAATGCCCTGTGTATATATGGAGCTTCTTTTGGAGTTGAAGTCAAGAGTTCTCACCTGAGGCCTTTTGGGAGTTGGGAGTCCAGATCCTGGTCCTGCAATGCCCTGTCCCACCCCCTGATGGGTCCTGGCCAATAACCAGGTGAGGAAGTGCCCTTCAGGCAGAGGGGGACAGAGAGGCTAAGATGCGGAGGGCAGGCCTGGCTCCCAGGGAAGAGTAAATTGTTCTCTGGGAGGGTCTGGCCCACAGAGGAGGCAGGTCAGAGATACACAACCCCCACCTCCATCCTGAACTTGTGGCTAGAGGATTAACCCTGTCATTTTTGAACCTTATCAGCCAGGTGATTTTGCCCTCCACTCTAAAGATCCAAGGCTGCCCTGAATTCTAATACTAGTTTGGACCTGGTCTTCCCCAATTTGAAAAAACATAAGAAACCTAGAATTTCCCTTCCAGCTTGCTGCACATTGGTTATCAGAATGTATAAGCCTGCCTAGCAAGCACCAAAGGATTAAAACCTAAGCTCCCTTCAGGTTGCATCCAGAAGGAAGAACACAGAGCAAGGGCCATTCCTCAAGTGGCCCCCCAGCCAGCTGTGTCCACCCAACCAGTAAGTGTCGGCCAGAGGCCTCCAACTGCTGGTGTTCATGACATCTCACAGGGGAGGGGTGGCTGGGGCCATGAGGCCTCTCTGCAAAGTGTCTCCATTGAGGATTCTTAACTCCTATTGAGTCCTTCTACCCTGCTGTTATTACCTAACATCCTCGCCTTTCCCCCTTGAGCCATTCATTGTTTTCTGGCTGATTTTCCAATTCTCCTCCATATTTGATGCAATTAAAGTAAATGCTCTGTGCAGGCACCCCCTTAGCAATACTCAGACATCGAGTTTATGAGAAGGTTTGAACATAGTTGCAAAATTCCTCCCCATGAAGGGCTGGATATGCTCTGTTTCTAAGCCAATAAATATCTTTTTATAAAAGGAAGCTGGTGATTCATTCTGGGTAATTGTCAAAGAATGAATCCCAAATGGATCCCGCGGAGTGTTGAGCCAATACTCCGCTACTGTCAGACGCTTTGTTTTGCCAAAAGTGAGCACCCTTACTCTATAATCACAAACACCATGGATGGGCCTTCCGATGAGAAACACTGCCAAAAGTTCAAATGTCTTTTCAAGAGCTGGCACAGCCTCATTGTTGGCGCTGTGCTCAGGCATTAAGATAGCGCAGACGCAGCTTGTACCAAGGAAATTTTACTCTGAAATTATCTCCTGAGAGCAAGTGTAAAAGCATTTTATTAGTGGATGGGTGTGTGTGTGTGTGTGTGTGTG
>CAUYSK010112677.1:0-29423 GCA_963575035.1 Avahi laniger | reverse complement strand
AGCAGCAAGGATTGACGTTACTATTCCAACAATACTGGACCATCTGAAGCAAATCAGTAAGGCAAAGAAGCTGGATAGATGGGTTCTGCATGAATTAAACAAGTGTCAGCTTGTCTTTGCTGTCATGATACAAAGGCAAATGATTTCTACACCGTATTGTCCCGTGTGATGAAAGGTGAATTCTTTTTGACAATTGCAAGTATTCGGCACAATGGCTGGATAAAGATGAAGTGCCAAAACACAGTCCAAAACCAAATATTCACCAAAAAGAGCTAATGGTGTGTGTTTGGTGTCCAGCGCTGGTATTATCCGCTACAGCTTCATGAAACCTGGTCAGTCGATTACAGCAGATGTCTACTGCAACCAGTTGGATGAAATGATGCGGATGCTTGTGATTAAGCAGTCGAGATTGGTCAACAGAGATAGGCCAATCCTCTTGCAAGACAATGCTCGACCATATGTCACACAAACAACGCTGCTCAAACTACAGAAGCTGGACTTGGAAACTCTGTCATCCACTGTATTCACCAGACCTTGCACCAACTGACTACCACTTCTTCCAGGCATTGGACCACTTCTTGCAAGGAAAAAATATTCAATTCTCAATAAGCCGTGGAAAACATCTTTCACGATCATCACAATTCGCCCTCCAGGCTTCTTCACTGCAGGCATAAGCAAGATACCGTTAAGATGGCCAAACTGTGTTGATAGTTTAGGCACACACTTTGATTAATTGTACTGTTTCTTATTTGAGATATAATAAACTACATTTTTTATTTGAAATCTGACATATTTCATATTTATGACCTAATAGAATGAACTCTTGTCATTTTCGAAAACATAAATGAACCTAGAAGACGCTATGTTAAGTGTAATGAGACAAGAACAGAAGGACAAATACCACATAATCTCACTCAGATGTGGAATCTAAAAAAGTTGATCTCGTAGAAGTAGAGAGTAGAATAGTGGTTTCTAGAGGCTAGGGAGAGTAGGGAGGAGGGGCATGGGAAGAGGTTGATCAATCAGTACATAGTTACAGTTAGATAACAGCAGTAAGTTCTGATGTTCTATTACACAGCAGGGTGACTATAATTAACAATAATGTATTGTACATTTCAAAATAGCTGGAAGAGAGAATATTGAATGTTCTCATCACAACGAAATGGCAAATGTTTGAGGTGATGGATATACTAATTACCCAGATTCAATCATTATGCAATGTATACATATATGAAAACATCACACTGTACCCCACAAACACATGCAATTATGTGTCCATTAAAAACAAAAAAAATTAAAGAAAGTGTGAAAAGTTTTTACTGTGTTCTAGTTCCATATTCATCTGACAGTAATTTTACAGCTTTATTTCTACAGCAATTTCTCTGCCTTTAGTAGCTTTAACATAGAGTATCTTTGTGATTTGATTTGAAAGGTTTTCTTGCTCTCCAGATTTGAGAAGCCATTGTGTTTAGCACCGTGGGGACTCAGCTAAGTGCCAGTCTTTTCCGTGTGATTACCCTCTCATTGGTGAAGTACACAGTACAGACAAAAACAGGATATGATAATAAAATCGTTTGCATCACCATTTTGGAGTTTTAGTTGGCGGGAATGATTTGGAATCCAGCTTCATATTTACTTAAGGTTTAATGTGTCTTTTGGGAATAATAATGAGACATTTGGGCCTGAGGGCTGAATATGAAAACATTTGCTTTTTTCTACAAATACTTTCTGACTCTCTCTGTTTTTATCAATAACCCTTCTTTGTTCCAAAATAGACTTACTATTTGCCCTTGAAAAAAATTTGTCCAAAATGCTCGATTTGTTGAGGCAAACATTTGTTTAGAAAAGGAAATTGTCTAGAAAACTGTTTCAACCACTGTAATTTCCATCCTCTCTGAATGATAATAAAATTTTGGCAAACTTCTCTCTTTTGCAGCTTGATCACCTACTGTCTTTGCATTATTACATAACAGTTCAGGCTTGTATATCTTTTTTGCCCTAACTCCCGGGGAGAAGTTGGACCTTACTTCCTTTGAATGTTCTTCAGTGCTTAGCACATGACTCTGCTCAGCAGATTATATATGCAACAAGCATTTGCTTAATGAATGAATAAATTGATGAATTAATGACTGCTAGAAGCTTGACAGTTTTGAAGCTGTCTGTAAACCTTTTCACTCTTGTGGATTATAACTTGTTTTATAATAAAGCAGTCTATATGTAGGTATCTCATATTTAGGCATGTTTACATCTTGAAAATATTAATTGAGAAAAAGACAGGTCAAAGCCCTTGGGACTGTTGAGATATTCCCAAAGTTAAAAGTGTAAAGATGCAATGAGTTTTCGGAAACAAGGGTAGAAAAAAGAAAAAAAAACATTTTTAGAAAAACTTGTGGGCAGCAGACATGACACTTAAATGAGGGTGGGGACCACATTGGCCAACCGAGGAGTTGTGCATTTTTTGGGATTCCACAAATAACAGAAAACCCTATTTTGTAGCTTAAACACAGAGGTTTATTTGCCTCATGTCTAGGGGTAGGTGGTCCAGGGCTGGTATGACGGCTCAATAATACCATTAAGGTCCCAACATCGTCTGTCTTTCCATTGTCCTGTCCTGAACATATAGGATTTTGTCCTCACACATCTTATCTTGGGGTTTCAATATGACTGCTGCATCTCCGGGTCTCACATCCAAATTCAAGGCCAAAAAGGGAGAGGGGAGAATGAAGGGGCAAAAGGATTTGGCTTTTTATTCAGGAAAAGATGGCTTCCTTGGGGACTCCTACCTGTATCTCACTGGACGGAACTATGTGACAGGACAATCCCTAGCTGCAAAGAAAACTCGGAAATTGAATATTTTCAGCTGCGCCCCCCCCTCCCAAATTGAGCTTCTCTTAGTAGGAACAAAGAGTAGGGGTAGGGATGAAGGTTGGGTCAGTGACTAACATCTGTCAAAGCAGAATTAGATGATTATAGCGACCCAGTTGGGGAAGCTGATAACTGGAATTTACCCAAGTGACCAGCCAACGCCAGGAGACAGACAGCAGTTCCAAGAGATTTTCATGGCTGGGAGGCCCATTAGGGATTATTGAATTATTAATGATTGAAGTGATTAAGCACTTCAGGGCAGTGTTTAATCTAGCCTGGTCTGGCCTTGAAAATAACACTTAGAGTCACCTAATGAAAAGGACTTAATTTCTTGCTTTCCGGAAGAGCCCATAAAGAATGTTCTTGCATTAAATGGTAGCAGAAACAACTGCAGAACTAGGAAGCAACATGGAGTTTGCATAAAGGCCTTATCCTTGTGTTAATGTATAGTATCATAAAAGTTTGCAGGTTGAAGAGACCTCAGAGATCAAGGTAATGTAATCCTTCATTCAACAAGGAGAAAACTAAGGCATGATGGGGTGATATGACTTGCCCTAAATAACTAAGATGGCACCAGATCTCAGCCTATAATCTAAGTATGTTAAGTCTCAGTTCAGAACTATTGTTCACTCCAATGGCTCCCCTAAAGGGACCATCAGAATCACTTGGGGTGCTGGCTAAAATTCAGATTCTTGGGCCCCACTCACCACCTTACTGAATCAAAATTTCTGGGTGTGGCCATTGAGTTGGGACTTCATGTTGTTCTGACGGAGAACCTGACTTGAGAATCCTTTGTCTCTTTCTAAATTCCTGCCTGTAGGAATTTCTGTCCTGAGATTTCTTTACCTGCTTATAAATTTGCCTTCATCTCATGAAATGGTGTTGAACCAAGTTCTGCATGGAGGAGGATGAAGAAGAGCAAAAGTATGAAAGCTGGTGTTACAAAGCCACAATCTAAACAGCAGGAAATTCTTGTTTCTTTGGCTAGTGGCAGTGAGATTTTACCATTGAGGAATACTAAAGAATATTTCATTTGAAGTTGACTTCAGCCTATTTCATTAAGACCTACATTGAAATGATAAATGATTACAGTGTGTAATGATAATACTCAGTATATTGGCCACTGGACAATCAAAATTTAAATTTTTCTTTTCTTCTTTTTTTTAAGACAGAGTCTCACTCTGTCACCCTTGGCTAAAGTGCAGAAGCCTCATCATAGCTCACTGCAATCTCAAACTCCTGGGCTCAAGTGAGCCTCCTACCTCAACCTCCCCAGTAGCTGGGATTACAGGCACGTGTAATCGCACGTGGTTAATTTTTCTATTTTTAGTGGAGATGGGATCTAGCTCTTTCTCAGACTTGTCTCGAACTCCTGAGCTCAAGCAATCCTCCCTCCTTGGCCTCCCAGAGTGTTAGGATTACAGGCGTGAGACAAAATTTAAATTTTTCAGGAGGGAACTAAAGCAGTACAATTTTAGCTTGATTTATGGATCTTTTCGTTAAGGGAAGTGAGACAAAGCACTTTATGTATTGGAAGTATAAGATGGTAGTGAGGAATTTAGTTTTCCTGTCTGCTATTCCTGTAAAAGGGGTTGTAAGTCTTCTCCTCCTCTCCAGACTATAATGTTTCCACCTCCAAATTTCAACATGAGTCTTTTGTTTTGCCCCCAGCATTTCTTCTCTCCTTTATTACTTGCTGTGCAGACAAGTGCTAGCAGGTGTCAACATTACTTGAGGCCTGGCGGTTACAGAATAATTGGAAGATCTTGCATCTTGAGAGGAAGCTCAATTTCTTTAACTGAGAAATTAAACTAATGGATTTTTATCTCATTTGCCTGGTGCAATGGTCCCTGAAACTATTTGATTATCAGAATCCTTTGGGAAGCTTATAACATATTTTTCAATGTTGAATGATTAATTTCAATTGTAAAAGTAGTACATGCTTTTGGTTAAAATAATTCAAATGGTACTGAAGGGTTAAAAGTGGAAAATAAATCCCCTCTCCTCTGCTTTGCACTTCCTAGAATAACCCCACTGTGGATATGTTATTGTGTCCTGCCTTCCAAAAACTTTGATACATAATACAATTATATGCATATTATATACTTTTTCCACAAAGATGATGATTCTTTGTTTACTGTTGTGTAACTTGCTTTTCCAAGCCACTGTATCTTAGACACTTTTTTAATATAGGACACCTACCTCCACTTCATTCTTTCAAATGGGCTCATATTTTTCATTCAAGTGATTCTGGTTTAACGGATTAGGCAAGGCCTAAGGATTTGTGTTTTTAAAGAAGATCCCCCATTATTTCTGATGTGAGCTAATCCATTAACTAGTACTTCCAAACCACTCTCTCAACCTATGTGGCAAAACATGTTTTAAGATAATAATTTCCATCTTTTGCTGAAACTTGTCCTCACTGAGGATTAGAAACTGTTTTTCTTCCTGTTATCTAACAAAAACGAGAAATATAAAACACAATCGCCCCCAAAGAGGGTTTTTTTTTTTAAAGATACAATAAAATTCTATGGTACACACAAGGAAGAAAAGTTTCCTTGGCAACTGGTAGCAAGTATGGAAGATAATAGATGGAATTCATCATAAGAATAAGGTAACATTCTATTGAGAGAAGTCAGAGTGAAGCAATCTCAACATGGTACTTATGGGTCTACATGCAGAGCCCAGAAAAACTGTCTGATGTTCATAGAGAAATAGATAAATAATGGTAAAGCACTTAAAATTAAATCGTCTTTTTTTAAAGCTGAAAGTATGCTCTTCTAGCCAAATCATCTTTACCTTGAACTTGGGTTCTGGGGAATCCCCTTAACAGTTTTTCCTGTCAAGGGATAAAGACTTCATTTTTGAAAAGTGCTATTTAAAACAATGGGTGGAGATTTTAGATAGTTTTCTAGGAAATAATTACAAGTCAATAAGCCTGCCAAGGAGCTTCTCTGGGGCTCCCCTGAAGCAGCAACTTGTCATCCACGAGCAGTGAAATGTGTTTTTCTACAGGATGAATCTTGGCTTGTCAAATTAAGACTTGCCAAGAACACTAGTTAAAGTAATCCAAGTGAGAGTCCATTTTCTCCCTTAGGAAGGATTATGAATAATTATGGGGTAGGGGTGTGAGAATACTGGATCCATTAAATTTCTTAGCTTAGAGAAAGAGACCTGCTCTTCCAACCCGAACATCTCCCCAGCATGTGACAAGTTGCAGAAATGATGAGCTCCCAAGCTTGAAGATCAAGCTTTATTTTCACTGCATTATATTTTCCAAAATTGAAAAAAACAATCAAAACTCAAAAGACCTCCCTATAAGCATACCTTTTTTTTGCCATCCATATACAGGAACAACAGGAATAGAAGCTGAGTACTTTCAAAGAACATTCTCAGAGATTTCAATTTGATTTTTATTAGTCATGGGACTCACCCATTTTGGAAACCACCACTTTAAATTAAAGTTAAACAACATGAGAATGAATATGATAACTGCGGAAGAATAGGATATTTTAGTTTGTACTTCTAGGTTGGTCTCTGAAGATGTATTCATTAATTACTATATTTATTCATCACTATGTGAGTTACATTTCTCTGGTTGCAGTTGAAAAACCACTCAGGTTAACTTGAGTAAAATGGGATGTATTGAAAGGAAACTGTGGAGCTTTACAGAATAAAAGTAGGCGTCTGGAAAGAAGTACCCAGGAAAGTTCTGGAGATTCCAGGGACAGGCTCTTTTGGGCACTGGCATTAGGATGGCTCAGCTCCAGCAACTTTCCATCCTGTGTTCCTCTGCTCAAGATTCTGATTCTTGGGAGAGAGTTAGATTGGTCTAGCTTGGGCCAGAGCACACCCCTCAACCAATGCTTCTGCCTGGGGAGCCGTCATGGCTCAAAGTCCCACCAGAACCACCCCGGTGGGAGATGGACAATTACCCAAAGGAAAGTTGGGTTTTTGTGACAAGAAGAAGGGGAAGACATGCTGGGCAGGCAAAAACCAGATCTGCCCAACACTGTCACCTGGTATATCAATTATTGCTGCAAGTGGTGATATCCAACAGTATTGTGAACAGTAGAGATTTTGCTCATCTCTTACCTTGAAAGATGGTGAGTCCAGAGGCTGGTGGTCCCAGGAGATGCTCAACAAATGCTCATGATGAGTAGACTGAGAAAATGGTGGAAAGATAAGAGGTGATCCATAAACTGGGGAAGTGAGAACAGCCAGAAGGAGCAGTGGGAAGAGGAATCAAGTAGAATTTATTTCTATAATGGGGGAGGACATTCACATTCTTAAAGTCAGAGAAGAGTTAAACCCCAATGCTCCCTGTGGGAGAGGAAAGTGGTAAAAGTAAAATGCCTTTTTTTGGTAGGAGGGGTGGAATCTAAGGTAGAGGTGGAGGGTCATCTACTTGCAGAATAATTGTGTGTGCCTGCGTTCACATGTCGTGTGGGGTTGACAAGGCCATCTCGTTTTTTTACGAGCATGGCCACATTACGCGACTACCCCAGCAGCCCAACCCTAGTGATGTGGCAAATGAGAGAGAAAAAAGGTTTCTGATTTGTTTTGTTTTGTTTTGTTTTGTTTTGAGACAAGGTCTTGCTCTGTTGCCTGGGCTAGAGTACAGTGGTGTCAGCCTAGCTCACTGAAACCTGAAACTCCTGGGCTCAAGCAACCTTCCTGCCTCAGCCTCTGAGTAGCTGGGACTACAGAAGCACCTCACCATGCCTGGCGAATTTTTTAACAGGGGTCTCTCTATGTTGCTCAAGCTGGTCTTCAACTCTGGGTCTCAATTAATCCTCCCACCTGGGCCTCCCAAAGTGCCTAGGATTACAGGCATGAGCCACTGTGCCGGATTGCTGATTTTAAATGCATACCAATTTAAAGTTAGACTGAGGAGGGTTGGGGAGGAGGAAGTATTAGGAACTGTCATATTGTTCCCATAGCAATGTACTTGCTAGGTCAATGTTGATAAGCAGTTGATCCCAAGGAGACTGGCCCATATCACCTGGCGGTGGATGAGGAGGTGTGCTAATTTAAGATGCAGATTCTTATGCCCATACCACACTTACTAAATGTGAATCTCTGGGGCTGAGGCCTAGGAACCTGCACTTTTAATAAGAACATCATCTAATTATTAAAAGCTGAGAACTTTTGATGAAGTCCACCAACCAGTGTTGCTGTATTATACAACTCCAAGGGGGATGTTATCACATTCCAGGTGGTCCAGAGGTGGCATTTATCTAAAATACAATATGAATGGTGCCCCCCGGAGCTGTATAATGTGGAGGCAACTCCTGGCTTTATTCTACTTTTGCTGCCATAGGCCTTCTCCTGGTAGGTGCTGTTCATTCCCCACGACATTGATGAAGCACTTAGCACCATCCTCTGTGGGGAGGTGAGAGTCAAGTCTCTACTTCTAATGGCAAAACCCAAGTTGATCTCACATAAGTCCCTGGCAAGCTATGAAGGATACGAATTTCATTCTGTGCCAATAGGTAGGAATTGTGCAGGGAAATCTAGGTCATGATCTCTAACAGCCCATGAGTGCCTACGTGATGGCAAGAGAAGCCCAAATACCGGGACTGTGTGTTTCATGAGGATGTGGGACTCCGAAGGTATAATTTGTTCCAATTACTTTTTTCTTATTGGCGGTACATTTCAAAAGCAAGTGCTTGGGAGACTCAGGAGAGAGGAAGTCAGGAAATGCTGCAAAAAATTGCTTTGAACAATCTCTGATCTAGTTCATTGACACCTTCCTCAAACAAGTTCTACTTATATTGACTTCATGACTCAATGAACATTTGCTCAGCATCCATCAGAAAAATAATAGTTTGAATTGAGGAGAGCTTACCATGTGTTTGACTAAGCTCTGGGAAGGCAAAGTCAAATAAAACTCTGATGTGGTGGAGTTTATATTTTAATTGGTGGGGGAGAAGGGGAGATAAAGAAGACATTGATACAATGTGGTAAGGAGTGTGCCTAAGGTATAGAGGGAAGAGGAATTAATCCTTCCTCGGCAGGTAGGAGAAGACTTGTCAAAAGACGACATTTGATGGGCCTTGAATCCTGACCTTACCCTAACCCTAACCCTAACCCTAACCCTAACCCTAACCCTAACCCTTTGTTATGTATGAAGAGTATGAAGGTGCCGGATGGAGGAGGGGGAGGAAGGCGTGTCTGGCAGGAGCACCTGGGTGAGCAAAAGTGTGGTGGCGGTAGCTGATTTGGAGTGCTTAGAACACAGTGTTCTGGAAGAGGAGTGGCCGGAGATGTGCCTTCATAAGGGGTAGAGTCAGATGGGGACAAGGCTCTGAATACCAGCTGGAGAGCTTAGCCTTTATCTCCTTGGCAGTAGGGAGCCAAGAAAAGAAGCAAAGTAGAATGATACGATCAGACATGTTAAGACAGAAAGAGCACTTGGCATCAGCGTGGGGTGTGGCTGTTTCCTCTCCTGGAATGCCTCCCTTGTCTTCTCCATCTGGCTAGCGCTGTGCATATTTAAAGATTCAGCTCAAGTGTCACTTCCTTTAGGGAGCCTGCCCTGATCTTCAGCATGGCCTTGCCACCAACCCCTCCCGTAGGCCTCCACCGAATCCTGTGTAAATGTCTATCACAGCACCTAAGACTCCTTTTTGCCCATCTGTTTCCCTGCTGGACAAGGCTTTGTTGAGGATTGGCCTCTTATCTGGATCACTCTGTAATCAGCACCTAGCACAGTATCCAGCATTTTATGACTCACTAAAAATATTTATTGCTAAAAGTGTGAACTAAAATAAAATCTTAAGCCCCACTAGCTGCTCAATGGACTCCCTCTTGGTCAAGGGGACCCCAGAAATACCCTAAAGCTGAGTTGCTGGCCATGAGAAGGGAGATCAGACATGGCTGGTCATGCCCCCTCCTTTCTTGGAGATATGCTTCGTAACTCATCAACAGGCCTAAGTCCATACAAGACAAAGTTTAAAACCACACCTGCGGGTCATCAATTTACTGAACAGATCATGAGTCTGGGTATATGTCTGGTATATGTCCGGTGGCTTGTCTCTGATTAACAGACTCCCTTATGTTAACTTAAAACATTCCAAGCCTTTAGATAAAGCTTCATTTCTTTAATCAATTACAAATCAAAGAATCTTTAAACCCACCAAAACCTGTAATGCCCCACTTTGAGATGTCTTGCCTTTTTGGGCCAAACCAACATTTGCCTTCCATGTGTTGATTTATGACTTTACGTGCAATTCCTGTGTCCCTGAAATGTATGAAACCAAACTGTAACCCAATGACAGTGAGGCCACTTGCTCAAGGCTTCTTGGGTATGGCTCTCTGGGCCATGGTAACACATATTTGGCTCCGAATAAACCTCTTTAAATTATTTTGAAGAATTTGTGTTCTTTTCCATTGACAAAAGAATGAGAATAAACATATTCTGCCTTTGTATTTTCTCAAGCTGTACATATATCATACCTAACATCAATTGGATTCTTACTGTTTGTGAGGTACTTTATGATCTCATACAAAATTATTAGATAATAATGACAATAACAGTACTACTATTACTAAAATCAAACTCTGATATGGTGCTTACCTTGTGCTAGATGATGAAGTGATTTACACATTTTAACCCATTTAATTCTTACATCAACCTTCCGATGTAAGTACTGCTGATCTTTGAGCAATGTGGGCATGAGCTGCGTGGGTCCACTCATATACAGATTTTTTTCAACTAAATGCAGATGGAAAATATGGTATTTGTGGGATGCAAACCCCCATATATTGAAGGTAAACTTTTCATGTAAGTGGATTCTGCAGGGCTGACTGTGGACTTGAGTATGCATGGATTTGGGTACACCCAGGGGGTCCTGGAAAGGGAGTTCTGGAACCAGTCTCCTCCTCATATACTGAGGAATGACTGTATTGTTGTTACCAAACCAAACTGAGTTCCACTCACCCTGTTATTAAAACCTCAGTAGGGCTTCAGCTTAGGTCCATTTGCTTTTTGCACAAAGATCCAATTATTGAGACAACAAGGACTGCCGAGGAAGAAAGGAATTTTTAATACAAAAGACATCTTGTCAGGAGAACTGGGAGAAGTTGCCTCAAAACCATCCAGTGGACTAATGGAGATCCCAAGGCTTTTGAAGGGGGGGCCATGTGCCTTGGGGCAGGTTGAGGGTGATGGTGAGTCCTGGCCCCAGGAAGTCTGCCCTGGGATCTTCAGAATTTCAACTCCTTTGTCTTGCAGAAAATCCATCGTTTCTGGGAAACAACTCAAAAGCTCAAGTAGTTAGTTAAGGGAGAGGATTATAAAACACATATAGGAGTCATGGAAAGTTGTTCATGGAGCTGGTTACACCGTGGTGTAACAAAGTCAAACTGAAGCCAAGAGTTGTAGCAGGAGAAAGAGGCATTTGTATTGCATGGCACCATGCCAGGAGAATGGGCAGCTAATGCTTAAGACCTGAACTTCCTGATGGCTTACAAGCAAGGGTTTTTAGGAGTCCACTTGCTCAAGGCTTCTTGGGCACAGCTCCGGGCCATAGTCACAAGCAAGGATTGTTAAAGGCAGGAGCACATTTCAGGCAGGCAAAATTGTAAATCAATACGTAGAGGGTATATATTGGCCTGGCTCAAAAAGGTGAAACATCCTAAAGTAGGGGCCTGTGGGTCACAGGTGGATTCAGGGATTCGTGGATTAGTGGGAAGGGATGTTAAGATGGTTGTGACTCTCCAGGCCCTCAGGGAGAAATTTAGGACAAAGAATGAAGGTTAGAGTTCAATTCCTCAGTTCCCCTTTATCTGCCTTTTCCGTCAGGTGGGGGTTTCTGAAAAACTCAAGAGCATTTGTTAGGATGCCATCTTTTCGTTTCCATAGAGAACAAAAACACCCCATGACTCTGGCTAGCTGGAAGGGCACTGTTATTCCAACTCACTTTTCAAGACTAGTTAGGTGCTGGTGCCTGGAAATTCCCCTGAAGGGACTCAAGATTTTCCTTTATTTTCATGCCCCCTCCCGCCCCCACCCCACTGCATTCCTGCTCCATATCACTATTATTTCTCCTTTTTTTTTTTTTTTGTAAATAAGGAAACAGACACAGAGTGATTAAGTAACTTGATAGTAAGTGGTGCAGTTAGGATTTGGACCCAGGTCGTCTGGCCGTAGAGTCTGTGTTCTGTCTGCTGTAGAGATTATATCCTTCCCATAGGCTTAACGACCGGGCTTTAGATTATTCTGCTACAAATGGCAGGGCAGGGAGTTGACTCTGTGTCTATCTGGCTCCAATGTCCTAAGCCTTCAATTTCCTCTCCTGTTCTATCTTAAACTTAGTGTGAGTTCAACAGGGTTATCACCAAGGCATTTAGAAAATGAAATTTCTACTGAATTAAACCAAACATCATAGGGAGAAGTCTGACTCATGGGGGGGAGGGGTTATAGCTACCAGTTGTGGGTGAAGCTGGAGAAACTCGAGGTAGGTGCATGGAGTCTCTTAGAAATGGGGATTCAGAATGTGGCCTGGATCTGGAATGTTTCCAGCCTGAGACACTCTCTGAAATCACATTTTAAGATCTTTAAGCCAGGAAATGCTGTAGTAATTTAATAAATCTTTTTTTTTAACATCTGTTGTAGCATTTAAAATCAGAATATGACGTCCTCATTAGCTCTCTGAATCCTGGTAGATTTTTCTCTACTGAAAGGGCCTGGATTTGAAAATCACTTCCTTTAGAAATCCCTTTGAGTCCAGGTTCCAGATTCAGGAGTCCAAATTCCTTTTGCCTTAGCAAATGATTAAACATCTCCTTTTCACCTTCCACTTCCCTCCCTCTTTTCCAAGCAATTTAATCTTAACCATTCACGTATATTGTTTAGTTAGTCATGGCAACGAGGCCACTGGATAGGCCAATTAGCAACTAAATTTAGACATGATATTGACATTCCGGCTGTGTTAGCCAAATTTCTCAGATCCTAGTATAAAGGTTTGACTGATCTCCATGAATTGCCAATACACAAGGGGAATGAGGGTGCTGTAACTGAGGAAAAAGTTTCCTTAGCATGTTAGAATATATTGACTTGATTTTCAAATACATTTGTAAAGCAGCCATGAGCGGTGTCAACTGAAGCAATGACAAAGTTCATAACTTTGGAAAGCAGAGCTTTGTCTTTCATAAAGTGTTGTAGCTACAGGCTGCCCATCACGTAGCCTGGGAACAGTAGCCTTGGGCAGAAGCCGAGAGTACGTACTTCAAGAGAGGGACAACAGGAACAGGAATTTATGCTGAGTGGAGTGGCTGAATATACGTATCTAACAAACTGTAGGAGGAGTCATGAGTGTTTATGAAAGAGGAGACATGTCCATGTGCCATTGAGCTTCCTGCCCCTTCACAGGATCCGTGTTCGGAAAATGGTGGCCTTAGCATGATCTGAGGGTAGACTTTTTGGCCCTCTGATGTCAAAAGTAAAGCAGAAGACATGAAAACCCTCTCTGTACAGCCTCTGAAGACTGGTCAGAACCAGTCTGTGGTTGGTAGGAAGGAATGCTGGTCAGTTGTCATATCCAAGAAAACCACAGAAAGGGAGGAACAATCATGAGACTGGTGTGTGTTAGCCCTTAGGGGAGAAAGCCTGGCCGCTGTTAGGGAGGGAGGGGGTGTAATGAGGCCTGTCTGACCTCCCATCCCGTAATAGCTGGGAACTCAGTTTTAAGGTTTCTCTAGGGTCCCCTTGGCCAAGAGGGAGTCTGTTCAGTTGGTGGAGTCTAGGATTTTATTAATATTTTAATTTACAGAGGTGAGGAATACAGTTCATTCTGTTTCCTTTAAAGTAGCCTATGAAATAATAATAGGGGGTAAGGGAGAAGAATTCCTTTGGAAGAGAAGAACTTTTTAGGAGAAAGGTGGATTCGGAATTTTAATTTCAAGCTTCCTTTTATTTTCCTGTCTGGAGAAACAAATACGCACTTGTTAAAATCCCATTTTTAAAAATTGAACTTATAAAATGACAGTTGGTGTAATGAAGACTTCATGGATATGCATCGAAACTGTCATTCCCAACTTTTCCTGAGATTTTGTGGTATTTTATTGTTTAAAATATACACTCTTAAAATGAAATTCAAGTGAAAGGACTGTGCTCAGTTAACAGCAGTGGCTGAGTGCTAATTTTTTTTTCTTTTTGAGGCAGAATCTCTTTCTGTTGCCCAGGATAGAGTGCAGTGGCATCATCATAGCTCACTGTAATCTCCAATTCCCGGCTCAAGCAATCCTCCTGCCTCTGCCTCCCAAGTAGCTGGGATTACAGGCACTTGCGCCATGGCCAGCTAATTTTTCTATTTTTTGTAAAGATGGGGTCTCGCTCTTGCTCCGGCTGGTCTCGAACTCCTGAGCTCAAGTGATCCTCCCACTTGGCCAGGATTACAGGTGTGAGCCACCGCGCCCTGCCCGAATGCTAAATTTATAAATGGATATGCAACACTGAAAGAGTCTTTCTGCATGTTTTTAAATCATCAAAGAATTATTCAACCATGCTTCAAATCTTCAAAAATAATATGTAAAAAAATACATAAACAAAAAAATTTTCAGGCAAATCACTTCCTGCTTTTTGTTTGAATTCTAGCTTGATCTCTGTTCAATTCATCGAGGCAAACTCAGCCACTCAGAACAGGCTAATCTATGTCTTTCATATAATGAATATTCAGATTCAGACACCCAAGGAAAACACTCCCAGTTCCCTGGAGGAAATGAGGATGTGTGCTTTCTAAGGAGTTTGCTTCAGAGAAAAGGACATGACATTATTTATTTTACATGTGAATTAAGCTTTCATAATGGTGCTGATTAGGTGCTGGGCAACAGATTTGTCAACTAGCCTGCCTTTCCCCAGTTGTTCCTCACTGTCTTTATTTGGTAAATAACCAGTGACTCCAAATGAAACCTTTTATTCCAGATCTTGCTTGGACCTAATGAGTCAATAAGTCCACGGCAGCACAAAACAATGTACGATCTTTGATAGCAGAAAAATACTGTGAATAACAGCAAATATAAAAGGCAAGAACATCTCCACTTACATGAAATATCCGGAATAGGTAAATCCATAGAGACAGAAAGCAGACGAGTGGCTGCAGGATAGGGAACGGGGTGTGACTGCTTAACGAATGGTGAGGCTTTCCTTTTGGGGAGATAAAAATGTTTTGGAACTTAGATGGTGGTGACAGCTGCACAACATCGTGAATCGACTAAATGCCAATGAATTGTTCATCCTAAAATGTTGGTTTATGTTATGTGGATTTTGCTCCAACTAAGAAGTGTGATAACATCAGATTGACTGGGGAGGGAAAAGGATGCTTTACAAGGGGATTGAAACCACATGCCTATTTTTGGTCTCCACTTCCTCCCTTTTATAATGGCAAACTGTGTATAAAAACTAGTTAGACATCAGCTTAGAGCGACTGTAGGTGGTATTTTATGTGAGTCGTAAAATGTGGTCCTATCGTATGCCTGATGGCAGGACACTGGACCACATTTCCCGAGACCCCTTCTTGCTTGAAATCCTAGGGAACTTGCTCAGCACGCTTTTCTCTCTCCTCCCCAGGTTCAACCTGTGTATT
This sequence comes from Avahi laniger, assembly GCA_963575035.1. Lineage (NCBI taxonomy): Eukaryota > Metazoa > Chordata > Mammalia > Primates > Indriidae > Avahi > Avahi laniger. Next base: position 13,968 of record CAUYSK010112677.1, on the reverse strand, counting down.
GGTTCTAAACCAACCTTGGGCACCCTGAGGTGGCCGTATCCGATAGAAATGAAAAACCCAAGAAGCGTAAGAGCCGTGGATCTAACTCCTTCCCATCCTCTGGTCTTACTGTAAATGTCACATCTAAAAGGCTTCTCCACCCGTGCTTTTAATTTCAGCCTAATGTGTGGTTGAATATCTTCATTGCACTCATCCAAATTGGTGATCTGTTTGGTGTCTCTGTGTAATTTTTCTGGTCCATCTCCTTCTCTAGAAGGTAAGCTCTATGGTGGCATGGATGGATGCTTATAAGTATTCCTGAGCTCCTTCTTTGGCCCAAACATTGAGCAAGGTGCTGGACAAATAACAACAAATCAAAACCAAGCCTGGTTCCTGCCCTAATGAACGGACAGTCTAGGGGGAGAGAGATGCTCATCCAAGAATCACATGCAAACATAAAAGTGCAACTGTGACAAGTGCTTTGAGGACCAAGAGACTCTATAATAGGGAATTTATTCTCATTAGGGAGGTGAGACAAGGCTTCTGTGAAGAAGTAACATCTGATTTAAGCCTGAAGGCTAAGCAGGAATTAATTAGGCAAAGAGGAGAGGGAAGGGCAGACCAGGCAGAGGGAACAGCTTTGCAAGGGCCCCATGCTGGGAAGGGCATAAAGAGGGAAGAGCTGAAAGGTGACGAAAGAAAGAAGTGTAGAAGTAGGAGAGGTGGGTAGAGGTTGGACCAAGCAGGGGCGTGTGGGCCTCCATTACAGACTTGTGTTTGTATCATAAGAACAAAGGGAAGCTACTGAAGATTCTAAGGAAAACAGGAGGGGGTTGTTTGGTCAGATTTATATTCTAAAATGCCACTCTTTAGAGCCAGGCATGGAAATGGAAGGGGTGCTCTCCTGGATGCTGCTGGAGGTCCACTCTTGCCCTTCCTTACTCTTGGTCCACACGGCGTGGGTGGAGGGCTGGGCAAAGCCAGCCTGGCCAACCAGATTTCCACATCCTCTGACCTCAGTGACAGATTCAGGGATGGGCACGTAAGGAGAGCAGGCCCAGTTGGAGGGACGATCAGGTATCCAGCAGGAACTACCAGCAATCACACATGCTTTCTCCTGTTGGCCTGGGACTTGAGAACACAGGAGGAGCTACTGTGGCTGTCCTGCCACCAAGAAGTGGAGAGCCTGGTGCTACCAGGAGTCACCAAGTGGGACCTGAGAGTGAAAATGCAACTCTCTGATCCCATATAGCATTTGACCATGGACCTTCCCTTCTGGGACTTTGAACCTTGAGAGAATGACATGTGGTTAAGTGAAGGTGAGGTTGGGTTTGCAACAGCAGCGGTGGTGGGTAGAGGAAGCAGCAGCGGAGTGGCCTGGGGGACAGGCACGGTGCATGCTGGCAGCATCGCTTCCATTGGCCGGCCTCCCTTGCTTCTTGACTGCTTCCCAGGTCTGGTTCCCCAACCTTCTTGTCATGTCTGTGAACCACCAACAGCCTTGCAATGAATCCCTTCCTAGTTACCCCGGCCAGAGTCAGTTCCTCTTGTTTGCGTCCAGGTGTCCTGGCTGGTACGTAATGGAGGACATGTATGTTATTAAAACCTAAATCCAGCAGACTCACTTTTGCCATTTAAGACAGGGTGACATAATTCATATGAGTGGGAAAATAAATGTTTATACTCCTTCTTTCCCCTGATAAATGCGTTGGAAGGGGGTCAGGAGGGTAGGAGGGGGTGGGCTGTCTGCAGGGTGCCTGTGCGTGGGTAGAGAATGTCCATGTTGTCAGACTGTGTCTCCTTCTCATATCTCCTTAAACAGGATCAGAAAGCTATTTTGGAAAGGGCCAGATAGTGAATATTTTTGGCTTTGCTGGCCTTATAGGGCCTGTTGCAGCTACTCAACTCTGCTGTTGTAACACAAAAGCAGCTATGGATAGTATGGATAGTATGTAAATGATTAGATATACTCATTTCCAACGAATGCTTTCCAACAAAACTTTATCTCCAAAAACAGATGATGGGCCATATTTGGCCCATGGGTCGTAGTTTGCCAACCTCTGTCCTAAAGCATTCTTTGTATCCCTCTGGGATAATCTGAATTATAGTTCAGTAAATATTACTCCTTCCCCTCTTCCGTTGTGGACAAAGTACATTTCCCTGCTCCGATGATGTTAGGCTTGGTCAAGTGATTTGCATTGGTCGATGAAATATTAGCAGATATAATAAGAGCATTAAGCCTGGATCTAAGATGGTGAAACAGGAACTACGCACCCCTCAATGCCACAGCTTATGAGAAGCTGTGACTTCCAGTGATGAAAGACCAAGGAGATCACTCAGAGTACCCAAAGATTTCTGTGACTGTGAACCTCTCTACCTGTGATCTGTCACATTTTCAGAGCACAGACTTCTTTTTCACTGAAAGAAATGAGGATTTTATGAGGAGTTAAAATTCAATACTAATAAGAGCCTTAAATATGTTGTCACAGTTTGGCACGGATCTTGCATTCTGGTGACCCACCACGAGAAGAACATGCCCTGTGTAGCCACTGCCTCTTCAGCCAGGGCCCCAGAATGAACAACCCATAGCTGCAATCCAAGCTCAGCCAACCTCGGCCTGAAGCAGAGCTGTGCAGCTGAGCCTGGCCCAGATGAACTGACCCACAGTTGACCTGCAGATCCGTGAGTGTGAGAATAAATGATTGTTATAATAAGTCGCTGAATATTGGGATGGTTTGTTAGCAATATCGTAGCAGTAGCTAACGTACCATCTTAATGCATTCATCACAGACTGACAGTTTTATTTGTGTTATACATATCATTTTGCGTACTGGATTAGAGATTTCTCGAAGCCATTAATCAGCTCTAACTCTTCTTTGAACATTCTGCAGCACCCAACACATTGCCTCGCGGGTAGTGCTTCCTAAGTATTAAGATGGTGTGTCAGATACTGCTGCAATGTTGCTACCAACAAGCCACAGTGCAATGCAATATCAAATGGGGAATGTAGCAGTATTCATTTATTCATGCAAATATGGAAGAATTTTCTGTCTGTAGATAAGAATGACATTCTCTGCTCTTTTCGAAGTGATGAGGAATATCTGACATGAGGATGAGGGTGCATATTTAGGTCTCAGGAAGGCACAGAATTTCACTGGATCAGAAGAGGAAAAGGAAGTTGAATGAGCCCATGGTTCTGTTTCTTTATCTGTAAAGTGCCTATCATAGTAGAACCTACCCTTCTGGGTTTTCGTGATAATTAAATGAGATGATCCATGCAAAGTAGTTAGCATTGTGCCCGATTTATGGGAAATAATCAAAAAATTTTTTACAGTCTGGGCAACATTGCGAGACCCCATTTCTACAAAAAATTCTGATCTATTTAGGTTACTCTTGTAATTAAGAGCTTTGTCCTGTCCAGTAGCCTTTTTTTTAAAAAAAATTATCTTTACTTTTTTTTAAATAATTGATTTCTTTTACTGCTATACTAAGGAGGATGTCCAGCAGCCTTGAAGGTACACTGCTCAAGTCTGCTGCTGTAAGGGGTGAAGTTGGCTGACAGCTTCCAGCTGTTGGTACCTTGCGGATCTGCTGCTGTGTTCAAGCTGAGCCCAAGGTCTCTCTGGGCAGCTCACAGCCTGGTGGAATTACCAGGGCCTGGCCATCTCTGCACAACATGGGACTATCCTTCAGGCAATTTGCATTCGAGATTCCCAATGGCTTTGGCCAAGACTTTCTCAGAGCCGCATGACAATCTGGGCTGTTTCTTACCCATTCCTCCTTACTTATCTGTGTTCTTATCTCCCCCTGATGGGTATCTGACCTGCAATGCACTCTGAAGGCTTCCCCCATCTACTCCTATCTCCGCCCTGCCACGCCTAGCATCTTTCAGACATCACCACAACAAACCTCTTGCATTCCTATCTCCTAACTCCCAGCAGTCCAGAACTGATGATAGAACCTCTAAGTCATATTGTGCCTTTACTCACATTTCACTGGCCAAAGCTAGTCATATGTCCATGGCCATCTTCAAGGGGGCAGGGCAGTCTAATCCAGGAGAGAGCTGGATATTGGGGTACATTTCTAATTTTTATCACAACTGTCAAAAACCCAAATAATAGAGAGAGAGGTTTTCTGAAAGAATATGATGTTTATTTGGGACTAAGCATTGCAATGGGAATACAGTGATTGACCTCACAGAGGCAAAGGAAGACAAAGGTTTTTAAAAGAAAAAAAAGTGAGGATTACATAATTGTTTTGAGATAATTATGCTTGACTACAAGAATCAGTAACAAGGTGGTGTCAGTCCAAATTCCAAAGTTGGACAGGCAGTTAGTTGCTGGGCAGATGTCCTCACGGAAGGGTTTTTTTTAAAATTATTTTTTTTATAATAAGGTTGCAGTAGCCTTTGTGCAAACTTGCGGTTGTTGTGCAGTCTTTTGTGATAGTTTTTGTTAACAGGCATACGGTTGTAAGGATCTTCCCTTCATGGCCTTGCTGGCTCTACTTGTTGGGATTTTAACACGAGCGACTCCATTTTGATTCTGACAACTTTTACACAACTAATGATTAAATGACTATTCATTACCCCAACTTTTCTTGCCAGGAGAGACCCAATTTTTTTCAGGTGTCTATCCTGTACCTCCATCAGGACTCAAGGGTAAATTGTAACTTACCAGAGCCATTTATAGCCATTCTATTTACCTTCCCAGTGGTTGGATCAGGAAGTGGCCAATGAAATCCTAGCCAATGAAATGGGAGAGGAAGTGTTCTGGGTGCTTCCTGGCTTTAAAAAGGACACAAAATGGGGAAAAGTCCCTTTTTTGTTGGTGGATACTGTTGTGTACGGATGTGCTATCCAGAGCTGAAGCAGCCATCTTTCAGCATGTCAATAGGGAAAAAGAGAAAAATAAAAATAAAATCTAGGCTGCCAAACTTTTTGTGGGGTACCCTTTATGGGAAGAAAAATCATGAAAACTTAGACTTACTCAGCCCCATATTATCCTGCATCTTGCTTCTTTTTTTCTTTGTCAGATCAATTTCAGTCACACACCTCTTCCCTCTCCTTCACACTGGATCAGTTCTGGTTTGAAGAATGAAAACAACAGCTAAGTGGTGTGATCTAACTGGCACAGAGAAAGATGCTAAAATTGACCAGTCAGGAAATGAGGCATGTATCAATGATTTTCTTTTGACTCGCTGTTTTTAAAAACATCCAAATGCAACTCATCTTTGTCTATACAATACAATAAAATAAAAATTCCTAAAAAGGAAAAAAGTGATGCCAGCTCTTTTACTTCACATTAGGAAGGATGCTAATATTTACTGGGTACTTGCTATATTCCTGACATTTTAATTTTCATACGCTGTCTCATCACATGACCTGATTGCCCTTTGAATAAAATTCTAACTCCTTCCCAGGAGTGTGGTCTAACCTCTGTCTCTGACCACTCCCCTTATCTGCTCTAGCCTAGCCCTCCTGGCCTTTTTTCCTCCCTATTTATGAAACATACTCAGCATGTTGCTGCCTCAGGGCTCTTGCACTTGCCATTCTGTTTGCCTGGAATGCTCTTTCCTTGGATCTTCCCATGTCTGATTTCTTCTCACGGACCAGACCTCTCCTAAAATATCCTTCCCTCCGAGAAGCCTTTTGTGACCATCCTATCTACAATAGCACCTCTCCCTCTACCCCCAGTCCCCTATTCCAGTGCCCTGTTTCATTTTTTCCCATTGCATTTATAGTACCTGAAATTACCTCATTTTATTTGATTTTGATCTCTCCTTTCCTTGATTTTTCTTCTCTGTATTGTTCTCTGCTATATTTCGAGCATTTAGGAGGGGCTGACAGTCTTGAGGAAATGCTCAATAGTGTTTGTTGAAAGAATTCACAGACAACATACTCTATACAGTGGTCCCCAACCTTTTTGGCACCAGGACCAGTTTCATGGAAGATAATTTTTTCACAGAATGGGGTCGGGGGAGGATGGCGAGTGATGGGGAGTGGCTATGAATACAGATGAAGCTTCGCTCCATTGCCCGCCGCTCACATCCTGCTGTGCGGCCCAGCTCCTAATAGGCCACAGACTGATACTTGTCCATGGCCCAGGGGTTGGGGACCACAGCTCTATAACCTTATAAGGCAGAGTACATATAATAATATTTTCAAGGGTCAATGCCCTCTAGCCAAAGACCACCGGGAATGCACCTGTAGTTGAACACATTGGCTTTATTATTTCTCAGTGTGGGAAGGAGAATGCACACCCCAAGGAACCATGAGCTATCTCAGTAAGTGGATGTTGGAAAAGAACTTACAGGATTTAGGTTCGTATTAGGTGATTTTGATTGGGATTTAAGGAAGCAGTGCTTTTTTTCTAGATTGGATATTTTCAAGTGGCAGGGACAATTCTATGGACGTTCTGAATAAATTTCATCTCTTAGGTCAGGAAGACTAGAAGACGGCTAAAACTAGAACTGGCAGAGCAGCAGCAGTCATTCACATTAGGCAGGATAGAGGGATGCTTGGTGTTTTGGGGGTTTGCACAATGGCCTTGTTTTTGTCAGTACTTAGACAAGATTACTGAGCACCCTTGCTTTTTGTCTCACTGCATCAGTTATAGCTGCAGTCTCCAAGCCCTGGGCTGTGGACCGGTACTGGTCCGTGGCCTGTTAGGAACCAGACTGAACAGGAGGAGATGAGCAGCGGGTAAGGGTGCTTCATCTGTATTTACCATTGCTTGCATCACCGCATGAGCTCCGCCTCCTGTCAGATCAGCAGTGTCATTAGATTCTCACTGGAGCACAAACCCTACTGTAAACTGCACATGCGAGGGATCCAGGTTGCAGGCTCCTTATGAGAATCTAATGCCTGATGGTCTGAGGTGGACCTGAGGCGGTGATGCTAGTGCTGGGGAGCGGCTGCAGATACACATTGTCATTAGCAGAGAGGTTTGACTGCACAGTAAATGTAATGTGCTTGAATTCATCATGAACCACATCCCCTCCCTATGGAAAAAATGTCTTCCATGAAACTGGTCCCTGGTGCCAAAAAAGGTGGGGACTGCTGAGTTATAGAGTGACCCTGTGTGATGCTGGTGTTCTGTGTAACTGTGTTTAACAGGAGAATGCAAAGGCCCAGCTGTGTCAGGCCAGTTTCTGGATGTCAGCGTCCATTTTTCTGTCTCTTACAAGTGTGCTATAGTTGGAGACTAGTGTCAGCATAGAATTATACAAGAATATTTCTTTTGGCTGTTTAATAGTCTCTCCTCCTCGCAGTTCTGGATTTGAATTGGGATGGCCACCGAACCAAGACAGTGCAGGCCAAGGTAGAGAAGCAGTACTTCTGGAAGTCAAATATGCCCTTATTTGTCCAAGAGCTACCATCTCAGCACGTGGCTGGGATACCTAATTTTCAAATGGAGAATGGTGTATCTTTTGCATTCAGAATGATAGAACTCACCATTGCCTCAGAGGTCATGTTCAAAAATCTGCCAGGACCTTGATTCTGGTTCAAATTTTTCTCTAAACATAACTGTATGGTTATAGGAAAATCTTTTAACCAGTATCCCAGCATCCTCTGAGCTCCTATAGCACCTGCGTTCCTCTGTTAGCATCCCTGCTATATTGTAATTAATTTATTTATAGTCTGCCTGGTTAGACTGTCTCCCACGTGTTTGTATCCCTGGAACTTAACAAAGGACTTCGCACAGGCTAGGCTTCCTATAAATATTAAGTGAATTTATTATAAAATAGAGCTTTAATTCCTGGCTTGAATTCACCTCACAAAAACATTTATTGAGTCTGTATGAAGAGCCAGAGGACCCTGTAAAAAATCAGATGGTCTTTACCTTCAAGGAATTTGTGTCCACTTTTGATAGAGTTAAGGGCGCTAATGATAATAGCTGACGTTAATTCAGGACCAGAAACGCTGTCAGGTGCTTTACACGTACCTGAGTGATTGCCACTTTACAGGTGAAGCAGTGGATACACTACTGGGTTGAGGAACTTTCCTGGGGTCACAGTTACCAAAGGGCAGAGCAGAGATTCTAACGCAGACGGTCGGACCAGGGTGACACCCGCCCAGGGATCAGCGTGAGAGGAACAGCACCCCGCACACCCGCAGCCCTGCCATTTACCAGAGCGGGGATCCGGATCCAGCTTATAGAAATCGCAGCATTTATTTTAAAGTGGAGTAAGTTAAAGTGACCAACCGGGGAAGAACTTATGTTTTTAGCAGGCAATGCGGGCCGCGCTAGCTTTCCGCTGCGGCGGGAGGGGATTCGGTTTTGGCCGCAGACCTGAGCATCCTTCAGTCACTACCGTTGACTGGGCGTCCGCTGCGCGCAAACAGGTGCGCCCCGCCACTTCCTCTGCTGCCCACATCCTGGGGCAGAGCCGAGAGGGAGGAAGGACGGGAAGCGGCCGAGAGGGCGTGGAGGGTGGTCGGGGCACCCCACCTCCGCCTCGCCGGGCAGCCCGCGGGCCACGCCCCTCAGCCGCGCCCGCGCCCCCAAACCACCTTAAACTCCCGCCCCCTCCCAGCGCCGCCAATGCCCGGCCGAGGAGCGCGCCGGGGGCTGAGGATTGGTCGGCGCCGCGGTTGCCGAGGTGACGGGTGGGTCCCGCGGGGTCCCCGAGGGGGCGCAGGCGAGGGCCAGGGGTGCCGGTGGTTTCTGCCCCGCCGCCCGCAGCCCTCCGCGCCCCGGTCTCCGCGGCCCCCGCCGGCCCCGCCGTCCTCCCGCCCGGGGCGCGCCGCCCTCGGCTCGGTCTCCGCCCCCAGGACCTGCGGCCGCGAGCTCCGGAGCGCGTCTCCCGGCCGGCGGCGCGATGGGCTGCGGGAACTCCACCGCCACCAGCGCGGGCGCGGGCCCAGGTGAGCACCGCGGGCGGCCGGGGCCAGGGGCGAGGGCGCCCTGCGGGAGAGGCCAGGGGGGAGGCGGGGGAAGGACGGGCGCGGGCACCTGGAGAGGGGGCGCACGCAGCCCCCCTCCCAGTCCCCCTTTTCGGGACAGGAACAGACAGCCCGTTTCTGCAAAGACCGAAAGCGAGGCAAGTCCCCCGCGCGGGGGCGGTCACGCCCGGACCGGGCGAGCCTGCGGTGCGTCCCTGCGGAGGGAGCGCGGGGAGGACTGTCGGCGGGGCTTCCGCAGCTGTAGGGGTCCGCGCCCTCCTGGGGCAGAGGGTCCCCAGGCGTGGCCCTCCTGTCGGCTCCTTCCCGCACTCGCTCCTCCAGGCCTCATCCCCAGCTCACCTGGAAAAGTGCAGCGGAATAAGTCTGGACTTTCTGGTGGTGGTGGCGGGGCGGGGAGGGCGGGTGCGAGTGGGATTGAGGAGAACTGCAAACGAGGCTCCAAAAAGCCATCCTTGTCTGTCTTGATGCTTCAGACCGGCTGTGCTGCTCCTAGGAGTTCTCTGAGAAGCTTAGGGGTGTGTGACAGAGCTTTATTATTAACACTTCTGTTAAGATATTTTTCATTTTAAAAACATATCAAAACTTCTTTTTATACTACTTCATTTTGTTGATTGGCAATCGAGGTAGAGTCCCTGTAGATTTCCCTGGCCACCCAGGCTTTGTGCCCAGTGACGTTCTTCAAACGCAACCCTTCCATTTAACCCAGCCTGTGTCTCCGGATTTAAGATAATGTTGATCTGTTTTGTGTAGTATCTGCTGACCTATTTTGGTGTCCTTTTGGATAAAGAGCTCCTATCTCCTGCAATTGAGATCAATCCCCGCCACCTCCTATCCCAACCAGCAAATGCCAACAGCAGTCTGATGCTGCAGTATTTCCTAGGCGGGATGGATGCCCTCCCGATGACTTTGTAACCTTGGACCTGTCACGTCCCTTAACCCAGACCTGGGTAGAAGATGTAGTTCCAGACTCAAGACTTACTTATTAAGGTTTATTTTGATGCTCACATAATGGGATCAGATGTGGACATCTGCTCAGTTAATTGACTAAGTTTGTTTTTCCTCCGTGGCTGTCAATGTTACTGCACATAGGAGATATTCCATTTCAAGAGAAGGGGCTAAAATATGTAGAATTCTAGACCTAATGAGATGTGACTGAACCCAGGTAGCAATTCGTTGAAGACTTTATCTCTTCGTTGAAGACTTTATCTCTTACAGGTAACCTTTCCCATCTTGAATTAAATTCTGTCCTTGTGATATGCAGAGCACACTGGGAACAAATCTTTTAGATTCTTGTAACAGTGAGGCAGGCTAGTTAGCTTAGGGCCTCGTGCTAAGGAAGGCAAAGATAGGATTCAAACCTGCAAGTGGCCAGAAAGCTCTGCATGGAAACCTGGAACAGTGGCAGGGCCACACCCTGCACCTCGAATTGTGTCTCTCAATCTGCCAGGAACTGTGGCCCCATCCAACCCACCGTATATGCACCCTACTTTAAAAAAGGTTAAGAAAAATTATCCACATTAAAAAAAATCATGGGAAGGATTTGTAACAGATTTCCTTTCAAGTGGAGCTACATTTCATTTATTAATGAGCTGCTTGTCAGGTTTGGGAATGGTGGGATACTATTGCTAAATGAAAATCAGAATGATGGTAAGACATGATAAGGTAGCTCTGAAATGTTAATGTGTGAATCGTATTTCTTGGGAAAATATAATTCTCTCTACAAATATTTGATTGACTTTTTTTCAGGAGCACATCTCTTATTACGTAAAGGAAGGTATAGTTTTATTGAAAAAACCACTCCAAGTGCATGTCGTCTTGACGAAAAGCCTGACTTTTGTTTATGAAGGACAGTGCATGTAGGAACATGTTGTTTTTCCTCTAGCTTGCTGTTTGCTAAAAATTGCTTTGTGTTCAGAGAAAAGCAAGATAGTGAGTGCAGACTCAAAACATGCAGGAGAAAAACATTAGGAGTAGGGAGCTATTGCATCACCTCTTTGATGGATCTGCCCTTGTCTTGGAGAAGTCATTCCCAAACATTTCCCTGCTTGTGAGTCCAGCTGGCTGGCTTTGGGATTTGATCATTGTTATTTCGAAGTTTTCTGTCAGCTGGTGGTAGGAATTTAGTTTCAGAAAGGAATTGCATCAGGATGAGAGATGTAAGGTTAAGAAAAATAAAGCACAATGCAAAGGTGCTTAAATCTCTTTCAACTGTGAGCTTTGCCATCAACATCAACTATAGCATTGGCCAAGCTGCAAACTTGGGCTCAATCCAAGCAACGTGAAATTCATTAAATAGATATCGTGCCTGTCCTCCAACTACTTCCAGTGCACAACTTCTGAAATGTAACAGAAGTCATACAATTCAATAGCCATATTTAAACTTTCCAAAAAAAAAAAAAATGTACAAAGAGAGTTTGTGGAAAGGATGCAGAACTTGGAGTCCTGACATGGAGCTTAAGCTCGGCTTTGGCACTGTGCTGATTGTGGTGCTGTGGGTGTTTCATGTTACTTTTTGAGCCTTTATATAATGGGGATAATTGGTTGTACCCTGCCCCATAAGGCTTATATGAAACTCAGAACTAGGTAGTAATGTATCAAAGCACTCGGTAAACTGTCGTTATTACTATATAGTAGTCGAATATTATTACCGTGTTGAAGGCAAAGTGATTTTCCATGAATATTTTTTTCTGTAAGAACATGGCAAATCTATTTTCCTGCATTAACACATTGTAATAGTGCTCCAAATCTGAAATCTCACTTACAAGCCCTGTTTTACTTCTTAAGTTATTCAGGTAAACCAGATAATGTTTTCCCTTTCCCTGAGCTATCTGGACAATTGCCGTCCTTGCCTTTTGTCTGGTGAACTTGGTTAATATGACAGATTGATATGCAGTAGCGTGCTTGAGTCAATTTGATTCTGGTCTCCGATATGTGGAGAAGCTGATATGCAGGACGATAGTCAGATGGGTCAGACGCTCGTTAACTCAGAATAGATTTGCTCCTGCAGTAGCTCTCGAACTGTAAGCGTACACACTGTGCACCCCTACGTGCAGTGCACTCCACTGGGGACGTTTAGGGGAAGGGTCAGGGCATCTAGCCATGGATGGTTGTAGAATGAAACTTTTTTGCTCTTGAGAAACTGATAGTGTAGGTGGGAAGCTGAAGCATTTGAGAACAATTGTGAAGCAGCGTGTAATAGAATAACTTGAATGTCCACGTCCCCGGGAGATGTGGAATAACATAGCTTCATCAGAGAAGTCTTCCTGGCGGTGTTGAGCTATCAGCCTAGATGGGACTGTGAGAGCCATTTTGAGTACACAAGAGCTCTCCTTTTTAATATTTTGATATGATCATTCTCTCAAGGTAGGAATTTGAGTTTTCCCAACCTACCACTATAGTGAGGATTCGGTGCGTTTTTCCTGCCTCTAGACCCTAAACTATGGAGAAACATCTGAATTAAATAGTCCATTTTAAAGTGTCACATTTATTAGAAGGCAGGGAACTTTTACACTCTCGCTGACTGTCTTGCTCTTTCTCTGCAATCGGATTCTCTGTTCTCTTGTTTTCTTTGAACGTATCCCCGAACTAGACAGCGAATGAGCAATCCTGCATTTTGAGCTAATGATGTGCAATGGATCAGTCATTCCCTTCTATACAGTCACATGCATGTAGCCTGTTAAGCGAGTCTGTGTAATATAAACCAGAAACCCCTTTTTATGTAAGCCAGAAAATACCTTAAAAAGTTTGGATGGTTCCAGATATCGCCAATAGCCTATTTTAATGCAGGCTAAGGCTGTAGAAATTATTTGCAGCAGCAGAGTTATCTCAGAAGTATTTGGCTCATGATATCTGGTTAAACTGATTGGTTGCAGTTTTTCTGCCAGAGATGCGTACATAATTGGCAACTGACCATAACTGTGGGCAGTTTATTGTCAGAATGTTTCTATAATGGTTCTTCTGTTTATATAATAATAGTCTGAGGAGGAGGAGCTTAATAATTATTTATCCTTTTTTATCAGTGTACCTAGGGAGTTAATACAATCCTTTTGGGTCCAATTATTTAGGCTAGTTATTTCCTTGTCCTCAATTAGCTAGATAATTACATTCTGTTGATGTAGCTATATTGGTCCAGCCTTCATTTACATCTGTAAATGGTTTAGCAGTATTGACTGTACTTAGCATTAGTCCAGGACTTGTGGGGGAAATAATACAAAATTTTGTTGATATCATCAAAGAAGCCATATATATCTTATACTACTGACCCATCCTCAACTAGGTCCCAGCTTCTCCACCATTCTTTCTGTTTTTTAGGCATGCTGAACTCTTGTTTTCTCTCTGTTTGAAACACTTTTGCTGGAGAGCTGATATTTTATTTCTTGTTTCCTTTGTTCCCCTCCCCCATTTGCAGGCCTCATGGAAGCCCATACATTTGTTCACAGCTGTATCCTCAGCCTCTAGACCAATCTCCACATTTTAAAGTTTTTATTATTTTTTATTTCTACTAGATTTAGGGGTACAAGTGGTTTTCAGTTACCTGGATGAATTGTATAATAGTGACGTCTGGGTTTTTAGTGTACCTACCATCTGCGTAGTGTACATTGCATCCAATAGGTAATTTTTCTTCCCTCACTCCCTGCCAGCCTCCCCCCTTCTGAGTCTCCTGTGTCCATTGTACCACTCTGTCCGTGCATACCCGTAGCTTAGCTCCCACTTATAAGTGAGAACATGCAGTATTTGGTTTTCCATTCCTGAGTTACTTCCCTTAGGATAATGGCTTCCAGTTCCATCCAAGTTGCTGCAAAAGACATTATTTCATTCTTTCTTATGGCTGAGTAGTATTCCATGGTGTATATATACCACATTTTCTTTATCTACTCCTTGGTTGTTGGGCACTTAGGTTGATTCCATATCTTTGCAATTGTAGGCTTCACATTTTTTTTTTTTATTCCAAGGTATTGTGAGGGTACAAACATTCTAGTTACACTTTATGTCTTTGCCTCACCCATATGCAGGTTAAAGGCGTGCCCTTCCCTCCCTTTAGTGCTCCCCATGTCCTTTAGTTGTAGATTTTCCCCCCCATC
>CAUYSK010112675.1:0-18769 GCA_963575035.1 Avahi laniger | reverse complement strand
TGGGGAGATGTAGGTCAAAGGATACAAAGCTGCAATTATGTAGGATGAATAACTTTAGACAGCTGATGATGTACAGCATGAGGAGTATAGTTAATAATATTGTATTGTGTACTGGGAATTTGCCAAGAGAGTAGATTTTGGGTGATCTTACCACAAAAAAATGTACCTATGTGAGGTGATGGATATACTAATTTGCTTGACTGTAGTAATTATTTTACTATGTATTTATATCAAAACATCATACTGTACACCTTAAATATATATAATAAAAAACAAATTTAAAAAAGAATATGTGAAAATAAAAATCATAAGACAGTAAAAATTACTAGACACTAGATGGTCTGGTACACATAAGGGCTGTGACATTTTAGAGAAGGGAAGATAAAGGTTGGTTGAGGGATCCAACAAAGCCTTCCTAAAGGAAGGGTGCCCTGGGCTGTCAGGGAGGCAGAGGGAAGCAGGGAAGTGTGGCAGGCAGACAAGCAGGAGCTTAGAGGCTGGGATGAGCATGCTGGGTGAATGGAGGGACTGACACAGTGGTCAACCAGGGGGTAGTTTTGGGAAACAGTGGGAATTCTGGTTAAAGAGGTTACAGAAGGCCTTCATTACCCAAACAAGGGAAGCAGTCTGGATTTGATCTGGCAGGTGGTGAGGAGCAGCAAGGTGTGGCAATAGAGTGGCAAGAAAAGGGAATGGAGTAGGAGAGTCCAACTGGGGGCCAGAAAGAAGAATCTAGCTGTCAGTGTCAGAGTCTGGGCTAGGATGAGGCCATAGCAAAGAAACGTGAATGATGAAAGAGATCTCCAGTCTCTTGGAGCCTTCGCCTAGAGTAACACAGGGACTTTTCTCTCTGTAAGGAGCAAGTCCATTTTTGGTCTTTTTATTTCTCTTACATGAGAGATGCCTCTTTCATACAGGAGCATGTGCCCTGCTTGAAGAAAAACAAGCAACATAACTTGCAAAGGAGAGACCCCGAGAGGTGACTCCCTGTTGCAAAATGGTTCTTCACCAAGGAAGGCACAGAGGGTCCTTTGACATAGAAACTGCTCTAACTTATGTGTGAGTTAGTGCCCTATGTCCTGGAGAGGCTTTGGGGTGTGGGGTGACAAAACACTTCCACAGGCCCCCTCCTCAGCCTCTGCCTGGGGTTCTACTTGATGTAACAGGTCTTGTGAGGCTGCACAGGTTGGTCATGGAACTGGTCTCTTGGTGAACTGATTCTGTTGACATTTCAGCTTGAAAGATACAAAAGGGAGGTCTGCAAAGGAGGCTCAGGATTCAGTTCCTGAGTTTGTCCTAAGCATTTCTCAGATTTGAGGATTTATCTTGGAAATATGCATGAGGAGGTTTCACGTGGACAATGCTCTGAGGCTCTGAAGCACCATCTCTACCTGCTACATGTGCCTGAGAGGCCCATGCCTAGCCCAATCTCCATACACCCCTGACTGCAAAGGGGATGGTGGGTCCCTGGGAGGCCCTGGAGGGCCATGCACTTGACCAAGGTTGCCCACAGAGGCTGGATTCAGCACAGGTTCAGCTCCTCCAGCTTGGGGGCAGGGCAGAGCAAAGGTACCGTACATTCATGCTGGCTGGAAAAAGAGGATTTTGTTTTTAGAAACTTTAAAGGAATATAAAAATGACTTTGTTGCATTTGAATTGCTTTTGCTGGATGAATAGAGCCCTGTGGCTCCAGGCCTTAGAGAGGATTGTGTGGAGATCATGTATTTCCTTATGTATGTTTCTATATAGATATATTTCCTTATATACAAACATCTATGAAATTGTTTGGGAGCCTCGGGCTAAAATCAAGACCCTGACATTTTTGAAACTTTGTTGGATAGAAACATAGAAGCTAGGGGTGGGGAAACCTTGTTTAATTGCTGCAAGCAGATTTTGGCTTACAAGAGATGAAACCTTTGATATTCATTTACGACAATCTTCCTGTTTTAATGACAGCGGCTCCTATGTATTGAGAGTTTCTTATGTGCCTGGCGCTACGCTAAACCCTTTACATCCATGCTCTCATTTAATCTTCACAACATCCCTAAAAGTGGGGTGATATTGTTGTCCTCCATTTTACAAATGAGTAAAGTGATGGAAAGAGAGAGGTTTAGGGACTTAAGGTAGCTAGTAAGTAGAGAGCTGGGGTTTGAACCCATAATCATTTTTTTTTATTTCAATAGATTTAGGGCAGCGGTCCCCAACCTTTTTGGCACCAGGGACCAGTTTCATGGAAGACAATTTTTCCACGGACTGGGGGATGGATGGGATGGTGAGCAATGGGGAGTGGCTGTAAATACAGATGAAGCTTCACTGGCCCACCGCTAACTTCCTGATGTACAGCCGGCTTCCTAACAGGCCACAGACCAGTACTGGTACATATCCTGGGGATGGGGACTGCAGATTTAGGGGGTACAAGTGTGTTTTGTTACATGGATGAATTGTATCATGCTGAAGTCAGGGCTTTCAGTGTACCCATCACCAAAATATTGTACATTGTACCCGACGGGTAGATTTTTATCCCTCACCCCGCTTACCACTCCCCTTCTTAGTTTTCAATGTCTATTGCACCACTTTATGACCATATATACCCCTCCCTCATTTAGCTCCCACTTCTAAGTGGACCCATAATCTTAATGACCACACAAAACTTCCCCTGGAGAACTACTTAAGAGTCTTCTCTAGACAAATTTAAAGCAAATACTCTTTAGTAAAATTAAAATGTGGTTTAAGAAGCAAAATGGCTTTGTGAGGAGGAAAATGTACAAAGTTGTCTGCATGGGAGGCAGAGCAGTATTTCTGCAGACTAGTTTGTTATTGGAGCAATTGTATCTTGGCTGGGGAAAGAACAAGTACAATGAGGTGCTGGCAGGGAGTGTGACAGCCAGTCCCTTGAACTGGGCTTGAGCCCAGAGTGGGAGAAGACCAAGGGCCAGAGGCTAATAGGCCTGGGAAACTGTGGCACCAAGGGAGCTGCTTCTAAGCCCAGGGGCCAGGTGTAACCTAGAGTCGGGCAGAGGGGACAGCCAACTCTTTGCATTAAAGCTACACCTGTCTTGTGTCTGGTATCTTTTTATCATAATGTTTTTTAGCTGGTTATCACTGGCATACAGGAAACTTTTCATTTCTGTGTGTTCACTGTGCGTCTAACTACTGTACTCAACTCTTTTTAATTCTGATGTAAAATTAAAATTCACTCACACCTCTTGAGTTTCCTAAATATGTAAGCATATCACTGCAAAATATATACGTGTGTGTGTGTATAGTCTCCATTTTACAGTTAAAAAAACTGAGGCTCAGAGAGGTTTAGTAGCTCTGGGTCACACAGCTAATAAGTAACAATGTACAGATTTAAAAATAGACCTGACTTCAGATCCTGACTTCTAAATTACTATACAATATCCCTCTTATATTACATTTGTGTAAAAATGGGATGATACTGTACACATTCTTTGTCATCTCCTTTCACTTAATAACTTTCCTATATCCCTAAATATTATTCAAGAATATGATTTTAATGTATGCATAAAATGCCTTTGTCATAAAAGTATAATAATTAACATTTATTGGGTGCTTAAAATGTGTCAGGAATCTTAACATGGATTATCTCATATAAATTTGTTTACGTGAGGCCAGGATTACTGGCTGTTGCAGTCACGTCAGTTCAAAAACTCCAGCCTACCTGTTGGCACCCAGCCTGTCCCCTACAACCAGCTTCGGTACTGTGAAATCTGCTTTGGTTGTTGTGTCATCCAATGCAAAATTCCCTTATCATCATGTAAGTGAAAAGCAAGCAGCGAGTGTCTGGGTTGAGCAGAGGGCAGGGCAAAGATGGCAAGAGTGACCCTTGATATTGTCAAGGATTCCTGGGGGTACTTAATATTAATATTACTAGTCAAAATAAGAGACCAAGAAAAACTGTTCTCTAGTTTCCTGGAAGTGTTGAGATGATACTGGAGCCCAAGGAAAATTATGGCAGAGAAGAGATTTTAGGAGGTGCAGGAGCCAAAGATGAACAGGCACCATTGGTGGGTTGAGGGGAGCAAGATAGAGTGAAAGCATCAACATTAACATCTTGCCCACAAATATGATCCCTTCCATTGATGCACAATGTCTATTTAATGCATACTGGCTGATATGGACTGAATTGTGTCTCCTCAAAATTTATATACTGAAGCCCTAACTCCCATTGTATTTGGAGGTACATAGGGCCTTTGTGGAATGATTAGATTTAGATGAGGTCATGAGGGTGGGGCTCCCATTAGGGGATTAGTGCCCTTATAAGAAGAAGAGACTGGAGATCACACTCTTTCTCTCTTCACACATATGCACCAAGGAAAGGCCATGTGAGGCAGGAAGAGGGCCTTTGCCGGGAACCAAATTGGCCTGCACCTTGATCTTGGACTTCCCAGCCTTTGGAACTATGAGAAATAGATGCGTGTTGTGTATGTTTTTCCTGTGGCAGCCTGAGAAGACTAAGACATTGGCCATTTACTTCAACTGATTACTTACATTTCGAAAGTGTTAGAAAAGAATGGCTTATGTTTCTCAGATGGCTTTCAGAGTTGCATTAGAAAATATATTTTATTCATTCTTTTTTTAAAAAAAGACAACTCCACAAACAATTATTGAGTGCCTACTATGTGCTAGGCATTCTTCTAGGCAGTGACCAAAGTAGACATGATCCCTGCCTTCATGCCCCTTACAGTCTAGTGGGAAAGTCAGGCATTGAACAAATAATCTTATAAATAATGATTTCATTCCAGTCACTATGTGGTACTCATGAAGGAGAAGTACAAAGAGCTATGTGAACAGATATAACAGGGGATCATGACCTTCAGAGAGAGGGTTGAGATGGCTTCCCTGAGGAAAATGAGTCATGATGAGTAAGTAGGAGTTATCAAGACAAAATGTATGCATGTGCATGTGTGTGTGTGTTCCAGCAGGCATGATGAGAGATGACAATGACATTACCCACAGAAAGAATGGCACCACATTTTTATTGTGGTAAAATACACACAATAAACTTTACCATTTTAACCATTTTAAAGTATACAATTCAGTGTCATAAAGCACATTCACAATGTTGTGCAGCCATCACCACTATCTAGTTCCAGAACATTTTCATCATCCCAAAAGGAAATCCATTACCCATTAAATAGTCACTCCCCATTCTTCCCTTCACCCAGACTTACATAAACACCAATCTGTTTTCCATCTCTGTGGATGTGCATATTCGGGATATTTCATGTAACTGGAATCATACAGTATTTGTCTTTTTGTAACTGGCTTCTTTCACTTAGCATAATGTTTAAAGGTTCATCCATGATGTAGCAGGTATCAGTACTTCATTCCTTTTTATGGCCAAAGTAATAGTGCATTGTATGGATAGGCCACATTTTGCTTATCCATTCATCAGTTGATGGACATTCTACCTTTTGGCTATTGTGAATAGAGCTGCTGAACATCCACGTACAAGTTTTTGTTAGAACACCTATTTTCAATTCTCTTGGATATATACCTAGGAAGGGATTGCTGAATCATATGGTAATTCTGTATTTAACTTATTGAGGAACCAGAGAATGGCACCACTTCTATTGTTGTAAAGAAAAACTCAACAACAAAAACACAATTATATGAAGATACATATATATACATAGGCTGTCCGCAAGTATCCAGGCATGCAACCATTCTTGTTATATTAACAATGGCTGGATACCTTCCAGACAGCCCTTGTGTATATATATATTTTTTGCAGCTTAAAATAATACACATTTATTATCTCAGTTTCCATGGCTCAGAGTCTGAGCATGGCTAACGTGGGTCCTCTGCCCAGGGTGCCACAAGGCTACAGTATAGGTGTTGTCTAGCCTGAATTCTTATCTGGGGCTTGGGGTCCTCTTGCAAGTTTGTTTAGGTTATTGGTAGAATTTAGTTCCTTGCCACTATATTGCTGAGGCCCTCAGCTCCTAGAGGCTTCCCCTCTCTTCAAAACCTGGTTATTTGTTTCTTCAAGGCCAGAAGGAAATGCTGTCTCTCTTCAGGAAAGGCTCAGTCGCTCTTCTAATGGGTTTCACCTGATTAAGTCAGGCCCACCCAAGATAATTTCCTTTTTCTTTTTAACAGTCCACAAGTCTTTTATTTTCTTTTATTTTTTATACCTATTATGCCATGAATTCACAGGGAATGGGGGCCAGAAGCTCAGGCTCCTTTCTTTTGGTTCTCACAAAGTGTGCTGCTTTGGGTGGAACAGGCTGGGGGTTCAGTTGAACCTAGGCACCTTTGTCTTTGGCTTCCTTCTTTTTCTGATCATTTTCCTTCACGTGATTCAGGAAGCTATCTCCGCTCTCAGTGTGCTTAATATGCTCAATATGCACATTCATTCTCTTGGCAAAAATCAGGCCAACTTGTTTGTTTACAACAATGCCAACAGCATACTGGGTCACACTGTAGATTCTTCCAGTTTTGCTGTAGTAATATTTGTGGGACATTCCTTTCTGAACAGTGCCCATTCCCTTGATGTCTACAACATCACCTTTCTTGCATGTATGTAGCCAAAAGAACAACGTCATGTTCTTTAAAACTTTGGTCCCCAGTACCCTGGCTGTAGACCAGTCCATGGCCTGTTAGGAACCGGGCCACACAGCACGAGGTGAGCAGTGGGCAAGCAAGTGAAGTTTCATCTGTATTTACAGCTGCTCCCCATCACTCGCATCACTGCATAAGCTCCACCTCCTGTCAGATCAGTGGCTCATTAGATTCTCACAGGAGCACGAACCCTACTTAAAACTGCACATGCGAGGGATCTAGGTTGCACGCTCCTTCTGAAAATCTAATGCCTGATGATCTGAGGTGGAGCCGACGCAGTGATGCTAGCGCTGGGGAGTGGCTGCAAATACAGCTTATCATTAGCAGAGAGGTTTGACTGCACAATAAATGCAATGCGCTTGAATCATCCCAAAACCAACCCTCACCCCCAGTCCGTGGAAAAATTATCTTCCATGAAACTGGTCCCTGATGCCAAAAAGGTTGGGAACTAATGCTCTAAAAGGCAAATAGGACATGGATCAGGTGCCTCTCCTCTTTCCCTTTGTGTTCCTCATTTTGGTGAATTACTGGAAGTTAGTGGTTCTGGCTGAAAGCAATAATCTCCCTTTTTTTATTAACTCAGAATCAACTGAGATGAGGCCTTATTAGTGACAAATGAATCCTACTGTCAAGGAAGAGAATCCAAGTGAGTCATTCAGTGCACACCCATCACTACAGTTAGAAAAACCACACAAATGTCACTTTCTATTGGCTAGCCCAGGGAGAAGGATGAACTTCCTCAAGTCTGAGGGAAGACTCTTTATTGTAGCCCTCAGTCACCACTGAGACTGGTGATGTCCTCATCCAACTATGAACACCCTAAGGACAAGGGCAAATCTGAGTCATCTCCATCATTTCAGTGCCTGGCACAGTCAACATTTGTTGATGGAAGGAAGACAGGAATGCCACTCAGCTCCCTGGGAGAGATGGTCTTGGGCACAGTGTCTCTTTTTCATGCCCCTGCAGTGCACTGAGCCACCTCTACCCTCACAGCAACCTCCTCTCTATCATCCATCACTTTGGATGGCACCACTGTGGTCACTCCATGATGAGCGAGCCAGCTTATAGCACTTTTCACGTAAACAAATAGGCAAATCACAGAAACCAACATTTCTCAGACCCAGGTATCCTGATTCTTGTTTTGAACAAAATGATCAGCATTGCCTTGAATGAATCCTGTAGTCGCTGGGCATTTGCCTTTCTCCACTGTAAAATTGGAATTGTGTGACTGCTTTCTAGTCACCTCACAGCATTGTGGGGAGAGTCAAAGCTGGATGTATGAACATCCCTGGGCTTGTGGAGTTCTCATCAAGTGGGCAGTGACTGGGCATGATCCCCTTTGGAGCCTGCCACTGCTGTTGACATTGAGAATACCGGTGTGGGAACAAATGCTGTCTTTGTCACAGGCTCAACTACAGGGGCCTCTCCTTCCCTAAGCTGGCAGCTGAGGCTAAGTACTTGAGATCCCTGGGCCAGCTGTTGTGAAGTGAATGCCAGGCAGTAGGTAAAGCAGGATTCAGAACTGGGCAGAGAGCCAGTCTTGAGTGGGAGCAGTGATGAAAGTGGAGCACAAAAGTTGGCAAACAAATGTTTTCCGAGGAGGTTTTAAAAAATACAAGCTGGCTTCTAAGATAGACAGCGTACCAATGGGGGGGGCTGCCTGAAAATTCCTGCTCTAACTCACTGTTAGCTGAAGAAGATTCTAGAACTGGAAAGGCACTGTGAGCAATGTTTCCCAAGGAAGCTTCCCTTGGAGCACAGAAAGATAGCCACACCCTTTGAAGTTAGCTGGAAGCTTACAAAGGGCAGTGTTGTTTCCACCGAGGAAGAATGATAGCCCCACATAATGATGTCCTTATTCTGTAAACCTCAAACCTTTGCGATGAGGGGCAACTGAGCCTGCAGGCCCCAGCAAAGGGAGGAGGGAATGGTTAGCAAAATGCACATACTTTTAGCCTGTTTGCTGGTCAACATGGAAAGTCTTCCCTAGGAAGATGATTTGGTCAAAGTAAGGGGTCTATTTCAACCCTTTTTCTAGGAGTATTGCTAAATCATACCAAGGTACCTTGTTATTATACTTTGACAGTAGCTGATAAAAGTTTTCAAGTGGACATATCTTCTGTTATACTTGATAGATTTCAGTAAAACATAGCACAAGCTTAGTGGTTCTAGAGAGAAAGACTAATGAGAAAAAAACTGGATAAACCGATTATTTTTTTAATACATCAGAATGAGAATCGTGGCATTTCAGAGTGGTAGGATTCCTATCACACAAAAGGGGAAGTGAGTAGGCTAGCAGCAGCTGTCAACAGCAGCCTATTGGACAGTTATTAGGGAATGGAGCCCCCAAATTGGAATTTACATAGCCTTGACCAACTTCAGGATGCCTATGGTATTGTGTCATACATGCTTATGTCAGGGACCACTTCCAAAATTCTGACTCATCTCCCAGGCCAATGAAACCATGTCGGCATGTGAATTACACCCCTGGTGTCATCCCAGGGAATTTTTGTCAGCCCTGGTGCCCGGGACTGATTCCATTAGGCCTGGGAGAAGCTGTGTGGTGCAAAGGCAAGAGCCACAAGAAGCCCTGAGCTCGAGTCATAGCTCTGTTGTTGATTAACTGTCATTCTAAGGAAGTCTTTTAACCAGTCTGTGTCTTGGTTTCTTCAGTGGTTAAAAAGAGACTGGTGAATTTGATGACTTAGTCCTTTCCAGCTTTAAAAATAAAAATGCCTGTTTCCTAGCTTTTCATTCAACAAAGAATTGTTGTGGATATGCAAATAATCTAACTTTATAATTTTCTTTAGGTATGAAAAGATCATGTAGTCCAACTCCTTTATCATACAGATGTAGAAACCAAGGCCCAGGGAAGAGAAGGGATTTGCTCAATGAGCACAAAATCAGGGTTAGAGATCAGGTTTCTTGATTCCTAGTCCAGTGCATTTTCTACTACATTTATTTTTAAATCAAAGTAATACATGAGCATGGTTTAAAAATATCAAATAATACAGAAGACCTTGTAATAAAAAACAATTCTCTGCCCCAGCCCTCCCTACCCCCAGTCCCACTCCTTAGAGGCAACCATTTTTAATAGATTCGGTTTTCAATTCAACTGATGGTTACATCTGTATCTCTAAATAACATACCTCTGCTCCTATTCTTTTTTTTTTTTTTAACTGTCCCCGTGGCCACCGGCCCGGCTCCCTTCCTCACTCTCTGCGCCGCCTACCGCACCCCGACTTTAACATGCACCCCCACACCACCTGCTTCTTTCCGTTGGCACCGTCCATCGCCAACTGTCCGGCACTCCGTGGTCAGGGAAGGGTGCCCTGAGAAAGCCATTCCTGAGGTTCTTGATTCTTGAAGCTGGGTCCTGCCGTGGGAGGTGGCAGAGAGGAGGTGAGGCCTCCCACCGGCGCGTTCCTTAAACGGTGTTCTTTCCAGGCCAATGAGAAACTGCGGGGCCTGGCCCCCAAGGCAGAGACAGGATTGTTAGAAGATTGAGACGAGGGGAGTGCAGGCAAAATTTAAACGAAGCACATTATTTTTAACGCTCAAAGCAAAGCCCGGCTGTAAGAAAGGGGTTAATGTCAGGCCCTGGCTGAGAAGGCTGACGTCCTGTTTCCTTAGAAACTATATTAGTATAAATGTGGATCGTTCTGTTGGAAACCCCGTTATTGGGTTGGAAGTAGAGGTAGTGTCTGTGTCAAAGCGATTCGCATGGCTGAGATCTTCCAGGCAAGAGTGGGACGTTGTCACATTCTCCCTATTCTTAATTTATCCATTTTGGACCTTATTGCTTAACTCTCTGTTATAAAAATGGAGGATTTAGCTCACTTCACATTATTCCCAACTGCGTCTCTTTCTTCCACCTCCTCATGTTGAATAGTATTATTTTCATGAGATTTTCTAATTCACTTTTCAAAATAGCATATAGTAAAATTTACTTTTTTGTTGTACAGTTCTGAGTTTAGGCAAATACATAAAGTTATATAACCACCACAGTCACAATGTAGAAAAGTTTCATAACCTCCCAAAATTCCATCATACGGCCCTTTGTAATCAACTCCTCCCTTTACCTCCAGATCCTGACAACCACTGATCTGTTTTATGTTCCCACAATTTTGCCTTTTCTGGAATGTTATAGGGATAGAATCATACAGCATGTAACCTTTTTAGACTGCCTTCTTTCACTCAGGAAAACTATTTTGAGATTTAAGTATCACTAGTTCATTCTTTTGTATTGCTGAGTAGTATTCCATTGCATGGATGTGCCACAGTTTATCCATTCCCCAGTTGATGGCCATTTGGGTTGTTTCCAGTCTGATAATATTATTTTTAGTTATTCCATTGGTTACTTTTTAACTGGAAATCATATACTTAAACTTCTATTTCTTGTACCATCATCCACTATATATTAAGTAGGTCTTCCTTTTCAGAATAGTAAATGCTTTAACTGATTTAAAAACATGACACTTTCATTTTTTCAGTCTCAGTGTTATATTTAATTTGAGGGTGTAATTTTTTCATGGGGTGGGAAGGCTTGTTTAAATGCTATCCAGCAGCCCTATACAGGGCTACAGCTATTCTAAATGCCTCCTGTGGCATAAGGGGCCTTCTCTAGTACCAGACATGCTTGTTGTTGGGAAGATATACATGTACTTTCTGTTCTGACCGTTGCTAACTTAGACAGTAATTTTGGGGCAGAAAGACCTTTCTTCATGTGGATTTCAGCTTGTCTGTCATGCTTTTTCTGTTCCAGCTGCCTTCTCCAGCGAGCACAAAGCCACATTTCAAAGGAGACTGACAAATTATCCCCAGCTGCCAGAAGGAGGTTAGCTTTCTGTGTGTTGTGTCCCCTTTCTATGATAATCAACAGGTTAATTTTGTAAAGGGAACTGACAAAAGCAGAAATTATCCTTTCATGCAAATGGGTATCTTTTGCTTTTGAAAAGGATGTGGATTTGTAATATTCCTTTCCATTCCTGCTCCAATTTACATCAGGAAATAGAGTATAAATGATCACAACTGAATCTCTGTTGTTTGCAAGATTCATATTAATGCATTCTGCTTTAAGTCTTACAAGTTCTAAATTATTTTTTAATTAGCTAGCACAGTGTCTTCAATGAGTAGCCATTTAAAGACTGAATGATGTTAGCCCTGACCATAGAGATTTATGTGTTGTTATATTTCACTTGCATTTTTTAACATCTTTGTATATGTGTTATCTGTCTAGCTCTTACACTGCATAACAGGAGTAAGTCTAATGCCTGGCACAGTACCCTACACATAGTAGGTAGGTGCTCAGTAAATGCCATTTGAATTGAAATAATCCAAAATTGTGTCATGTGTACATGACAGTAAAGTATCCTGTGTTAATGCAGTGAGTCAGACATTCTTAAACATTAATGGGAATGCAAATTGGTACAACTCTCCCACAGGGCAACTTGGCAAAATGTGCCAAACCCTTAACAATGTTCTTATCCTTTTACCTAGTAATTTTTTTTCTAAAGATTTATTCTTCAAAAAAAATAGAGATAAACAAAAATATAAATATTAGGAAATTCATTATAGCATCATTCAAAATAGAGAAAAAGTGGAAACAACTTAAATTGTCCATATTATGAAATCCTGTATGGTAAAATTTATACTATGGAATGCTATGTAGTTATATAATTATTTAAAATCATGTTTAGAAAAGTATTTAATGACAGAGAAATGCTTGTAACCTAAATTAAGGGAGGGAAGGGAGGATATACAAAAGAACATACAGTATGATTGTGTGTGTATGTGTAGAAAAAAGAAGACT
Source organism: Avahi laniger (assembly GCA_963575035.1). Taxonomy (NCBI): domain Eukaryota; kingdom Metazoa; phylum Chordata; class Mammalia; order Primates; family Indriidae; genus Avahi; species Avahi laniger. The sequence goes on along the minus strand of CAUYSK010112675.1, from coordinate 6,369 downwards.
AGAAGGAAATAAATAGAAATATTAACGATTATGTCTATGTTTGGGGATTATGAGTGATTTTCATTTTCTTATTTTTGTAATGAGCTTATCTTTAAAATCAAAAAGATTTTTTTTGAAAGTTTTCACATCCTTTTTTTTATTTCAGCATGTTATGGGGGTGCAAATGTTTAGGTTACATGTTTTTTTAATTTGAAAGAAACAAATACTTAAATACTATTTATGATAGACAGAGGGCTGACATTACAAAATACTAGTAACAAGATGTAGAACTGTTTCTCCAACCAAAGTCAACTCTTCAGATGCTATGTGGACGGTTACAGCAGTGCTCAGTCTTTAGAAAGACGAAATGAAGCCCAGAAATCTTTTCAAGTTAGTGCTCTGAGTCCCACTTTAATATTCAAAGGCAAATGTGTTCATCCTTTTCTCTAGTCCTAGTTAATTTTCATCCCCACCCCTTTTTAAACTGTCCAAATCTGTGGAACAAATGTAGAGCAAACTGGAAATAAATAAAATCAAATGGCTTTAAGATACCACGAAGCCCTCCCTTCCTGTGTACTAATGGCTACCTGCCCATTATACTCCCCAGAGCGGAGGGCTGGAGTCAGCCAAAATGGAGGCTTTTCTGATTCAAGCATAAAAACTGCCAATGCTCAAAAGAGAGAAAAACTTAGGAAGTCTGAAAAGATTGAGACACAACACGTACAGTCCTCCCTTCTTAGCTTCACATAATATAAACTGGTGGGCTCTACTGGGGAAAAAAAAACTGCTAAGTAAAAACCCAGCCATAGAAGGCAGATACATTAAGGACTGTTCACATTTCAAAGAAATCACACAATCCTAGACCTTTAGAGCTGGAAGGAAAATATTCCAACAAGTAAAGGGCTCCTTCCAAATATCAGATACTATGCTGATCCAAATGTTATCTCATAAGAAATCATCTACCAATGCATCCCATTTCATAGATAAGAAAACCAAAGCCCATGGAGGAGTTATGAATTGCCTTAGATCACATTGATTCTTGGCTACAAAGTTGGGACTAGGTCCTATATCTTCTGGAGACTCCAGTTGAAATGATGGGTTTTTCTAGTATAATCTTTTCCTCAGCTTCAGATATTCCAATACTTACTGTGCACTTGTGCTTGGAGGTTTTACTAACAGCTCGAGTTAATCAGATACAAGATCAAATTCAATATTCCCCCCGTCTCCTCATCACCCAGGATCTGAACCAGCTCTCTTTGGCTTTTTACTCTCTTTCATCCCCCACACACAGTCTGTTAATAAGTCCTGTTCATTTTTCCTTCAAAAAGAACCTCCAGATCCTACTCTACCAACAAGACAACTCAACCTCCTCCTTAAGAAAACTGTTCTTCACTACCTCAGCCCACAATGCTGCCTCTCTCCTGGCTTCATATAGCACTTCTAGTCTGCATCACACAATTCGGTTTAGCACTTGTCATTCAGGAGCAATTAGCATTTATCCAGCAGCATTCATTCATACAATAAGCATGTGCTGAGTGTCTATTATATATGCTAGGCCCTGAGATAGAAAATTAATTTTTCTTGTTTTCCCAACTAGATATTAAATACCCTGAGAATCGAGGCCACATCTTTCTTCATAGCCTCTTAAATTCCCAGTGCAGTTCTGGGCACATATTGAAGACTTATTAGTTAAAGAGTGGTATAGAGTCAAGGAATCTGTCACCAGCTCAGCAGTTGAGGAACTCTGGGGGCACTTTTTTTTAATTTCAGCATATTATGGGGGTACAGATGTTTAGGTTACGTATGTTGCCCTTGCGCCCTCTTCCCCCTAAGTCCGAGTTTCAAATATGTCCATTCTTCGGGTGGTGCGCATTGTACTCTTTGTGTATGCATATACCCGTCCCCTCCTCTCTCCTCCCTCCCTCCCCTGCCCAACATCCAATAGACGTTATTCTTATATGTACACTTATGTGTTGATCAGTTAATACCAATTTGATTGTGAGTACATGTGGTGCTTGTCTTTCCATTCTTGGGATACCTCACTTAGTAGAATGTGTTCCAGCTCTATCCAGGAGTATACAAGAGGTGCTATATCACCATTGTTCCTTAAAGCTGAATAGTACTCCATGGTATACATATACCACATTTTATTAATCCATTCATGTATTGATGGACACTTGGGTTGTTTCCACATCTTTGCAATTGTGAATTGTGCTGCTATAAACATTCGGGTGCAGATGTCTTTCTTATACAAAATCATTTGGTCTTTTGGGTAGATGCCCAGTAATGGGATTGCTGGATCGAATTTTTGCATCGATATTCATAAGGAATATTGGTCTGTAGTTTTCTTTTTTTGTTGTGTCCTTTCCTGGTTTTAGTATCAGGGTGATGTTGGCTTCATAAATCGTGTTGGAGAGGATTCTTTCCTTCTCTATGTTGTGGAATAATTTCTGCAAAGTAGGCACCAGTTCTTCTTTGTATGTCTAGTAAAATTTGGGTGTGAAATGATGTGGTCTGGGACTTTTCTTTTTAGGAAGGTTTTTTATTGTGCAGTACTGATTCTCGTTATTCTTTCTAGCTTGACTATTTATCATGAAACAGACTTTTGCTCAATTTGCCTCTTTTGAGTTTTCAGTAACAATGTTATTTTTAATATGCCTTGGATACTATGATCAAAAGGTTTTTTTATGGTTTTTTTTCCTCAGTCTGTTGCACACATGGTGCTCTCTGAAGCTGCGAGTCACCCCATTTACTCATTCATTCCACTGCTAGTGGGGTTTGAGTTAAGTTTATATCTTTATGCTTGGACAGTGTCTTTCTTGCTTTTCTTATCAAATGCTGACACTTTATAAATTCATTGACCTAATGGAAGAAACTGAAGCAGAAAATATAATTTTAAAGAGTTTACTTGAACCAAGGTTAAGAAGAGTTGCTTGGAAGACTCAGATCAAAGTAACCTTGGATGTGAGCTTCATTCAATCTTTGTTATAAGTAGTTTTTGAAAGACAAAAAGGGAGATAAGAAGTGGGCCAACACAAAATGGTTTGTCAGGAATTTTCATCAATTTGTAGAAGTAACATTGATTAGTCATTAGCTATTCATTGTTGAACTATAGGGTATGAGTTATGGTGTTCATCATGTGACATTGTTAGGTTAATTTATAGCTACTTGGGGTGTCAGTCTAGAGTCTGCATAGTAAACAAATTTTGGAGATTATTACTTAGCTTGAGGGTCAAGGGATGAAGTGGGATATGAGTGCTGCCTCATTCCTTTGCCTCTCTGGGCCTGATAATTTAGAGGATGCTTTTATTGCTGAAATAAAATTTATTTATTTTCTTTTTTATTTTTCCTTTTTGATCAAAATCAGTCTTTTTATAAGCATTGATGATCAAAGTCTGACTGTCAAGGTGTTTCTTATTGCCAGGAAGGCTCATTTCTATGTAGTCCCGACAGTGGGATCAGGGAAAGAGTAGACATTTCAGTGAGAAATTTTAAGAGCACCCAAAAGTCAAATTGGGTTGACATCACAGAATGGTAAAAATAAGACAGTAATCAAGTAATTAATTTGAGGAGCTGCTGTCACTTGGTTTTCTTTTTTTTCTAGGATTTTGGAATACCAGGATTTTAATCTCCTTGTAGGAAGTAAAACAACAATGCATATCATTAATAATTTGAATAGTATAATATAATATAATGCATAAAAGGATAAAAGAAGAATTTCTATGCCAGAACAATAACAAAATACCTATTCCATTAGGATTAGTGAGCCTGCTAAAAACATGAAGAAAATTAAATCTTTGTTTTTCTTTAAGAGACTTGTCATAGCCAAGTGGCTTTTTTCTAATTTTTCCTTGATGAGATTCTGTTTCATGAGAAGTACTTACGTGTACTCCACAAGAGGTGTTTGCCACCATGCATACACCTCCTTGCTCAGCTAATATCTCAGCTAAAGCAATGTGATTGCCTAGTGCAACCTCAGCCACTGAATCAATAGTTTGTTGGTGAGCTGTGATGGAAGCAGAAGTTTTATCAGTGATTTTTCCTAAGGCTACAAAAAGATTTCTAATCATGTGTTCATAGGAAGTGACACCTACCATGGTAAAGGTATCCTATAAATACAGTGCATAGAGCTGTCTTCTTCGTAGCCAGATGGATAACTGCTGTTTTTTTTTTACCAACAGAATTCCCATGTAAAATTGATTGCCAGTCATGCCAAGAGAAAAGTTAAGAGGGAACTAGTGCAGTGTTGGCTTTCTTCAGAGCTATCTGTAGGCAAAAGAGTGACCAGATATCCTAAGAGACATTGCTCTATAATTTAGCAACACAGAGATTAGTAAACGATACCTGATATGGTACCTTCCAGAAGTGTTGGAGGGAGTATTTTATTTGATGGAGGGAGTCTTTTATTTGATAGTATTTCCAATAAACAAAGTTTTTAGGTTGGAGGCAATGATCTTTGATGTTTACATATCCTGGGAGCTTGCTGTTAGAAGATCATTTAATTAATTTAAATTTTTTAGTGAGAAGATTTTTAAGGCCTTGGTGATAATGAAAAATTTCATCTATAAAGAGAGCTTTTTATAGGCTACTTCATCCAGGTTCATGGGTTTTTCTGTTATTATTTTAAAGGGACAAAGCTAATGTTTTCCAAAGAGGGTAAAACATAAGTTAAAGAATAGTAATAGAAGAGTTTTAGGCCAAGGAGCGTTAAAAGTTTCTGAAAACTTTGCCAATTGTTTTTTTATTACCCCATTTGTATATTCTATCAGTCTGGGAGACTGAGGATGGTATACACAGTGGAACCACTGCAAAATTGACCATGTTACAAATAGACAAATTATTTTACCAATGTAAGGAGTTTATCAATCTCTGTGAAGATGAGAAGGAAACCTCTAAGAAGAAATAGGACAAGACATAAAATGATCATGATTAAAGACACAATTGATAAAGAAATTTGGTCTTTTTCCCCCCCACAATTTACTCAAAAGGTGAACCAAATCTTTTGTTATCTCTTATTAATACTTCATGAAAATCTTCTTTAAAAGAGAAAACCAAATTTTGCCCTTGTATTATTATATTATTAATATAAAAGCTAATTTTAATGGAAACTTTCAAACAGATCTAGCCAATCTCAATCTGCTCTGACCATACAAAATAAGATTTCTATAAACCATTTACATCCTCTTACAATTTTTCCCATTCTTTTTTCTCCAGTTTTCTGTATCAACAGTTGATCTCATTTTTACTTCTTTCTTTTTTTAATTTAATAAAACCTTTAAATAACTTCTAAACTAGGTAAAATTACTTTTTTATAAATAAAACACATCCTCGTGTCTTTTTTTATATTTTTTCCCCAAAAAGCACATTTTATTTTCTTTATACACTCTGTGTGTAGAATTGTTTCTCTAATTATCTCTAGCTTTAGTCACCATATGTTAGTCAGAAGTTTTACTTATACTAACATTAATTCATTGTAAAGACTTAAGAAATAAGGAATTTTTTTTTCTTTTTTTTTTTTTGAGACAGAGTCACTCTTTCCTGGGCTAGAGTTCAGTGCATTACCATAGCTTCCCACAACCTCAAATTCCTGGGCTCAAACAATCCTCCCCACTCAGCCTTTTAAGTAGGAGCACAGGCACATGCCACCATGCCTGACCGATTCTATTTTATTATTATGATTTTTGTGTGTGTGTGGAGACAGGGTCTTACTGTGTTGCCCAGGCTGGTCTTAACTCTGGGGCTCAAGTGATCTTTCTGCCTTGCCCTTCCAAAGTACTAGGATTAGAGGCATGAGCCACTGCACCCGGTTGAAATAAGCAGTTTTAACTCTTAATCATGTACTAACACTTTATGAATATGAATTTTATAATTTTTTAAAACATAGGCTTTTTTGGCCTCTCTGCCTGCTTAGGGAGTACAGAACCTTCTAGAGCATAGTTAGACCAAATTCCTGCAAAGATACTCTCATGGGGTGACAATTAGCAGTTCTAGCCCTGTCGTTCAGTGCTGCTGGCATCTTCAGACCTGGAACTGACTCAGAGACCGTGTGCCTCTGATGCCATGCGGATGGGCGCGCACGCGCCAAGTTGGCCTGAGAACCTCCGGGTCTGCCGCATCCTTCTGTGCAGATGCCAGGGAATGTGCGGCAAGTGCTGCTGTCACAGCTCTCTAGGTGTCTGAATCTGCAGCTTCAAATTCTAAATCCAAGGCCTGGAGTTCTTCAGGATGCTCTAGAGTGTGTTGCATGAGGAGATCTCTCCTCCAGTTTCCCTGCCCTTGCTGTAAAACCCAAGAATGCAGAGGAAGTGTAATTTCTCCTTGAATGTACACCAAGACCTGCTCTCCTCCTGGGATTTAAAAGACTGGGCCAGACTTCAGACTTAGGATGTA
>CAUYSK010112673.1:0-27802 GCA_963575035.1 Avahi laniger | reverse complement strand
TACTCTGGGCCAAACAAATTGGAGGGAGGAGTTTTCTCAAATTCTCACAAAGGTCCTGGGCTGCAGATGGCATCTCGCCCATTTTGCAGATGGGAAAAGTGAAGCAGAGCAATGGCATCACTTGCTTTGCTGGTCCCTCGTTAGGGGAGTCTCAAAGGTGGGATCTGAACCCAGTCTGTGTGTCTGTCTCTCTCCGCTCTGTCCACCTCATGGCCCCCCTGGCTCAGCAGGGTCAAATCAGGCAGACCCTCCCATGCTAAAGTGCTTTGTGGGGTGGCCATGTGAGCTGGGGTTTCTCTGTGCCTGTCCTCTCGTCACTGGGATGAGGCGTGTAGGCCAGCTCCATGGCTCTCCAGCCCGACTGGACATCAAGGTCACCTGAGGCTGGTTGGTTGAATGCGCAGGTTCTGGGTCCCATCCCATCCTACTGAAGCAGACCCTGAAGGCTGGGTCCAGGAATGTGCATTTCTAAGAGCTCGTGTTGTGATTCTGATGTAGCTGGTCTGGCCCTGGAAAACCGCTAGCAAGCCTGGCAGGCAGGACGCCTCTCTGCCCTGCAGCCCTGAGAAGGTATCCTTCCTGCGCTCCCATCGTCCTTCCACACTCAGTGGCGATCCAGGGGACAGCAGGGTTTGCCCAGTGAGGCTTCTACAAGCTTCAGCATTGTTAACACATGATTTGATTTCATTAGCCCACTTAGCGACCCCTTCTAATATTGATTTTTTTTTATGAGGCAAATAGAGGGTCTGGGAAGTTTGTAACTGGCTAGGTCATGCAGCCTGCGAAGACCAGGCCAAGGTTGGAATCCAAATATCTTCATCTCTAAACATGCCCTCTTCTCACTGAGTTAGAAAGAAACTTGACAGTGAACATAGGGCAGGAGTTGTATAGAGGGAAGCTCAGTGGAATGGAGTAGGTTCCCATTAAGGGAAGGTGAGTCCCTTAATGGAGTGCTGTCCACGTACTTGTGTAGGCGTTGGTATGCAGGCGGCTGGTCCTCAGAGGTGGTACATGCACATAGGCGATGCCTGTCCTTTCTGACACTGTGACCTCTACACTTAGCCTCGTTACCAATTGTCTTGGCCTTAGGCTGAACACCAGCTGGTACTGGCCCTGGTGCCGCTGCAGCAGTTCTTCGTAGGCCAAGGAAAAAGTCACCTCTGTACCTGCTTTCACGCTGGTGGAGATGCGGAACTTCTCTGATTCCCGGTCTCTGGACAGGAAAGGAATGAAGGTGTGAAGGGAACAGTATCTCCTGAGGAGCCGGAGGGCTATTAGATGACCTGGTTTTGCTCACCCTTACTCTTGCTGCAGCAGACCTGACCAGGCTTCTGGTCAACAGAGTCACTGGCCCATCGTCAGTCATCCATGCATCCACTCATCAATCTCTCTCCCTCCCTCATTCACTCCCCTAAATATTTTGCCTGAGAAATTGTACCACAGGTAGTTCGTGCCTAAGAGAACTCTGTCTGTGAAAATTTGAATCTAGAATAGAGTAATTAGGGGCTACGGATTTGTTTTACAGAGTTTTCGATTTACACACAATGTCTCTTCCTGTTCAAACTGTCCCTCCCAGCCACCCCTCCCCCCTGCTTTTCACAGAGCTTGTTTATATGGCAGTGACTCCTCAGATAGCAGGAGCCAAAGCTAAAGTTTTTGCTCCTTGAAACTCCCTTGAAAGCTGGGAGGAAACACTGAAGGAAGACAATACATTTCTGCCAGCTAAGTGGAACGCAGTTAGGAAACAGGATTCAATTTTGAAAAATCTCACTTGCACATAATCTTCCCGGAAGGTGCCAGTTCTTAAGTCACATCATGCTGGCAGGAGAAAAATGGAAATGGGGAAGCAAACTTCCATTTATTGAACACCTACTCTATTACAGGCTTTGATATTCATTAGTTCACATCATCTTCACATAATCCTATGAAGTAGAGATCATTGTCCCCACTTTATAGAGGTAGAGACTGAAGCTCAGAGAGAACATACATCTCCCCTGATCACACAGCTAAGATGATTAGTCATGTTTTGCGCTGGATGGGGCCTTACCTGATGCCTACATGAGCAGCTGTCTTTCCCTGCCGATGGGCTTCCTTGTAGATTTTCTTTGCCTGGTCCTTTTCTTTGACTTCTGCAACATAGACTTTATTGTTGATGGTCCTGATGGGGCAGGAAAGAGGAGGGACAGCAGAGACAGGGAAAGATAAAAAAAAGAGATGGTCAGAGACATAGCGAGAAAGAGTTATACAAAGAAGGAGGAGGAGAAGGATGGGGATTGGGGGAAAAAACTTAGTGCCATGAAGCCCCAGTGTGAGTGGCAAGAAGAGAAAAGAGGAGAAGAGAGGGATATAAACAAGGTGAAGTTGGTATCATTATCTCCATTTCTCAGATGGGAAAACAGAGACCACACAGCACATGGTGGACCTGGTGTTAGAGTTTTGTGTTTCCCAAAGTGTTGAAGGAATGTCACCTTTTGGCACACAACATAATTTTAGGTGGAACATAACTGAACATCTTTATTATAATTGATATGTGTTTACTATAATGTTTACTTAAAAATACAACTAGCACATAAACCCATGAACTTACAAACATTGTTGCTTAAGAAAAGACCTAGATCATCTTAAAAAGTGTATCAATTTAAGAAATATATCAAGTAGATTATATGGTGGGTGGCACAGGTGGTAAAAACTGTGAAAGCAGTGTGCAAAATGCTGCAAAGTTTTCTCGGCCAGACAGGGAGAACGCCTTATCCTCAAGGAGCTCAGACACTGATGGGTTGCAAACAGACTTGCTTACTCCCATTTTCCCCATTTCTCTAAGGAAGGTAATGAAGTGTAAAGGAGTTCAAAGAAGGGAGAGAGCACTTTTGCCCAAGTCTTCAGGAAAGGGACCTAGAGGAGGTAGCCTTGAAGCCAGGCCTGAAAGAGAGGGAGGATATGAAGAAATAACTCTCACTGGCCATGCCCTCTCAGACTCCTCTGCTGGCTCCTTCTCTCCCTGACATCTAAATTTTTGGAACACTCCAAGGCTGTGTTGTCGATCTGCGCTCCCCTCCCCTTTCCTCCCTTCCCTCCTCTTCCCTCCTCTGTTCTTTCTACATTCACTCTCTAGGTGATGTCATCTAGCCCCATGGCCTTAAATACCATTTATACACAGATGACTCACAAATCTGTGTCTCCAATGTGGACTTGTCCCCTGAACTGCAGACCCATCCAATTGCTTACTTGACATCTCCGCTAGAATGGTCAGTAGGCACCTCAAGCTGAACATCTCCAAAATTGAGCTCCAGGTATCTCTCCCCTGCCAAATATGTTCTTCCGCTGGTCTTCCTTATCTCAGGAAACAGTTGTTCAGCTAAAAATCTTAGAGCCATGCCTGGCTTCCCTCTTTCTCTCACACTCCACATCCAATTCATCAGAGATTTTGGCTCTATCTTTAGAAGACATCCACAATCTGACCACCTCTCACCACTCTCACAATTACTGTCCTCATGCATATTACCAACACCTCTTGCAATAAACTAGTAACTGGCCTCCTTCTTCAAACTCTTTCCTCCTTTTCTGTTCTCTTTGAAGCAGTTAGAGAGATTCTGTTAATCCTAAATCAGGCCATGTACCTCCTCTGCCCAAAACTCTCTGTGGCTCCCATCTCAACTCAGAGTATAAGCCAAAGTCCTCATCAAGTCCCCTGTCAACGTACACAATCTGGGTCACTGTCACTCTCTAACTGCATCTCCCCCTACTCTTTCCTTCACTCACTCTGCTCCAGCCACACTGACCTCCTTGCTATTTCTTGAATTTCTTCAGCACATTCCTGTCTCAGAGCCTTTGCAATTACTGTTCCCTTTGCCTAGAATGCTCTTCTCCCAGATTGTTGCAAGTCTTTACACCCTCTTTTTTTGTCAAGTCTTTGTTCAAATGTCACTTTCTCAGACAGACATCTTTGATCACTCTAAAACAGCACCTTCCCCCTCAGCCTGTCTCCCTTGCTTTACTTTCTGTTTCTTTGTAGCACTTCTCATCCACAAACTCACATATACTTACTTGTTTATTTTTTTCCTAGTCTATCTTCTCTACTAGACTGTGAACTCCTCTAGGGCAAGGGATTTTGTCTGTCTTATTTGCTTCTGTACCCCCAGTGCCTGGAATATGGCCTGACACAGAGTAGGCACTCAACAATTATTTGTGGAGTGGGCATCTCAGACAGACAGCAGGAAAACACAGAGTTTTTTTGTTTCAGGGAACAGTAAGTAGTTAGTTAGATTTGGCTGGAGCAGAGGGGCAGGGAAGGGAGGTATGGAGGAAAGGTTAGAGTGATTGGGTGGGTCTAGAGAATAAAGGGCTTTGAACACAAGATTCAATGAGCTCCTATGGCAGCAAGGACTTTTTGCCATGGAGAATGGGGAATCTTGGACAAATCTTGAAAAGGGCAGGAATGAGTCAGAGCAAGCCTTCGAGGAGTGATGGTTGGGTGTTCTAGAGAACATTAGTTCTCCTCCTTTCTATTTCTTGTCTCTTTCTGTAGGAGGAAAGGACACAGTCTCCATTTTACAAATGCAGTGACTGAGGTACAGATATCAGGAAAGTTGCTCGACCAAGGCGGCAGCTTCCAGGAACACTGAGGGAGGATAAGTAGCCTGCAGAGGAGACCACTCAGGCGAGAAGTGTTTCTAGGCAGCTGCAACAGAGCATTGCTGTGGCTGCACTAGAGTGGGGGTGGGCCGAGCTGGCACCGCCCCAAGGTCTCCTGGGGGATGGGGAGGTGGGGTGGAGCTGGTCTGGCAGCAGCACACTGGGGCCTCTGTGTGTGTGCTGTCTCCAGCCAGCATACTTTCCACAGAGTCTGCCCGAGAACATTTCCTCCAGCCTGCTTTGCTTAATTTTTTTTTAATTCTTTTGGTGTTTTTTCTATTGAAGCAAAAATCCAAATTCTCCCTGACTACTTGGCCCTTACATCATTTGACTGCCAGCCTCTCTAATTAGCCCCCATGCTCCAGACCCATGCCTGCTCTTTTGGTCTTTGTTTCCCATGGGTCCCCATGTGCAGTGATATTGGTCCCTTGACATTTTACCAACATGGAAATTCTGTTTCCAGGAAGCCCTCCTTGACTACCCCAGCACTTCTCCCCTGAAATCCCTGGCCTGACTCCACACCAATTACCTCCTCCAATTTAGCTACTCTCCAGGGGAGTGCCAGAAGTTTCTTGATGTCACAGCCTAGGCCCCAGAGCTGCTGTTTGAGGTTGTACAGGTTGTTGATGGCACAAGAACCTCCTCCTCACTCACAGGGAAGATGAGGCCCGAGCTAGGGCAGGAATTCTGCCTGTGCTGGGCTCACTAATCTCCTAAGCCTGAGAGTCCCTCTCCCCAAAGCCAGGGGCCATTTTCTAATTCATACTAAGGCACTATGGGGGCTAATGAGGCCCCACTGAGTTTCCCTTTATTTGCTCCTCCTCCCTTGTTCATCACCACAATAAGGCACTGTCATCCACCAGGTCTGAGAGGCCAAAAGAAAGGTAGGCACCGTCTGTATTTACTTACTCCCCACACACAGTCAGCTTGCTTCTCCCTCCAATGGTCTCTCAGACCCACCGCCACTGTCCTGTTCCTGCCTTCAGCATGCCCTGCACATGGACTCCATCCCTGTTTCCCTACTAAGCTCTTGGTTGCCAGCCCACGCCCACTGCATGATCATTCCTCCTTGCTTAAAACTTTGCTGTGTCTCCTCTTTATGGATCACAGTTATTTCTAAGGAAGGGTGCACATGTCCCAGGGGATACTGAAGACAAATCGAGAGGGAGTGGGAAAAGAATATTCACACTCTATTTATAGGGGTTTTTCCTCATCCTTTGTGATTTATATTTATATGCTTTATAATGTACCTAATATATTTGCTCAGTAGTGTGTGTGTGTGTATATATATATAATGTATAAATTAATAAATATACATATTATGGGAGTACATGATCAAGTTTTTCCTGATAGATGTACAAACACATAAGATGGTTTGGAGACCCTTAAGTAAGCCCCAAGTACGTGCTCTAGCATTAGAAGTCCTCCATGGCCTAGTTTTTCCCTACCTTTCAATTTTTCTTTCTGACCACTCTTCTATCCCTTGCCTGTCCCTGACACTACAGTGACATGGAAGTACTTGCAGTTCCCCTAATAAGGGAATGTTTGTGCCTTTACTCCTCTTTCCCAGCCCTGACCACACCTTACTTGCCTGGTGAACATCTATTTCAAATCTGAGTGTAGGTGTCATCTCTGAGGCTTTATCCACTAGCCCGAGGGGAAGGAACTGACCATTGTCTCCTGGTCCGCTTCACCATTTCCACCATTCTGCATGGAGACTTCTCTTTCCTCCCAGCATACTTTATTAAAATCATCTTCTTACCTTTTTATGTCCCCCATCAGACTGTGAACTCTTTGGGAGCAGAGACTGTGTACAGTTCATCTCACTCTTTCCGTTGTATCCAGCACAGTGTTTGTCACACAGTCAGCATCAGGAAATGTTTTTTTAAAAAATAATAAAACTAATATTATCAAGTACGTTATCATAATAATGTTCCTGGCACTTATTTTAGCATACATTTCCACATATATTAACTCCTTTAATCCTAGGAAGTGGATTCTAATTTTATCTCCATTTTGTAGACATGTAAAATGAGATTCCCAGAAGAGAAGTAACTTGCCCTGAGTCCCATAGCTGGCAGAGCCAGATTTCAAACTCAAGAAGTCTGATCTCAGACTGCATCCTCTTAATCACTATGCTCTGCTGAAAGAGCAAGCAAAAGAATGAACGAATGTATGCATGAATGAATGAAGTGGTGAGTTTGGAAGCAGACTTACATGGTGAAATTGGAGATAAAGGCAAGGCGAGGCAGATCCAGGTCAAAGATTGCTTCATGGGCTTCAGCATGTGGATTGAACAGGACAGATGTGACAAAGGTGTGGGCATAGCGAGATACCACAGTGGAGCGCATGGAATAGCTCATCATCAACATCTGAGAGGGAAGATAGGAGGTGGATTAGGTAGACTCTATCTTTGGCCTTAATAGGCTAATACTTGGGAACACAAGATTCCTAGATAGGTCTCAGGGTATAGGTGGCTAAAATGAGGCCTAGAGAGGGAAAACAGCCTCTAGCATTCATCTTGTGGATCTGTCTGATATTTCAGCGAGCTTCATTGAGTCTCAGAACCAAAGACTCACAGAAGATCACAAATCAAGGGACCTCTCTGGACAAGTGCTGATCCAACTTTAATGTGCACATGAATCTCCTGGGGATCTTGTTTAATGTGAATTTTTATTCAACAAGTCTAGGTTGAGGGCTGAGATTCTACCCTTGTAACAAGCTCTCAGGGGATGCTAATGCTGCTGGTCCACAGATTTGACTTTGAGTAGCAAGGCTTTAGAATACAGCAGAGCGGCTGCCATTCATTGAGCTCTACTCTGAGCAAGGCACTGTGATAAATATTTATTTTTTCCTTTTTACGATCTCAGGTAAAAAGAATTGCACCTGATATATGCAATTGTGAACTGCAAGCATAAGCATCTGGCATTCATGATCTTATTTAATCCTCACATCAGCCCCATGAGCTAGATACTGTTACTGTCCACATTTTACAATATGTTAACTGAGGTCAGACAGCAGGCAAGATATCTGTCTTCTTCCTCACCCTTCCCGAAGTCATGATCCCTCCATCTACCCACACATAGTGCACACCTAGTTCCTTCCCAGTGTGAGGCAATGGGAAATGGAGGGCTATTTGGTATCAGGTCCTACGTTCAAATTCTGGTTCTGCCACTTCCTAACTGTGTCTTAACCTCTGAGCCTCTGTTTCCTCTTCTTTATCATGGGAATAATAATAGAGCCTAGCTCATAGAGATGCTGTGAGGACTAAATGAAATAATAATTCTAAGATCCCTGGTATAGCACCTGACACGAGCTCAGCAAACAGTACATCTTTTTTCTGGCCCCAGCTTCTTAGTTGTAGGACTGAAGAAACAGACTGGATAAACTTCCCCAATTCCCTCGAAGGAGCTAATTTTTTCACAAATCCCCAAGCTTTGTTCCCCCATCCCAGAACTGACCTTTGTGTTTGATGAAGGGGGGCCAGGAGGTCCCTGGCATGTCAGTTCAAGGAGAATGGTCAGCAAAGTACTGACACAGATGAGGTACCTCCACCCAGACATGATGCCACCTCTGGCCTGGGTCTGTTGTTCACATCCAGAAGGTCTGAGCCCGATTTCCAAATCTCTCCTCTTTTAAACCTCCAGGTATCCCTTCGCTTGAGAGGGAGGGACCATCCTGAAGGGTGGGGAAGGCTCTGAATGTGGCATTGAGGCCCATACAAGCCAGGATTGTCCAAGAGCTGGGGCTGGCATCTTGCCTGGAGAAGGGCCAGTTCCATTCCTCCCTTTTCCCACTCCTCCAGCTGTAAGATGAATGGAAACTAAACATACCAGAGTGCTGGGTCTGTCTGTTTTCTGTGTTGGCTCAGGGTGGGGTTTTTCTTTCCTATAAACATCCACAGGAGCCCAGTAACTGGGGCCAGAGAAAGGGCACTTAGTATTGAGCATCTTAAAAAGATGAGATGAGAGAGGGGTCGGAGAGGAATGCCCCCAGTCCTGGTCCTTTCTGGTGCTGACTTTAACCTAGAGCCATGAGGGACTTACTCAGGGTCCAATAAAAATTTAGGAGTCCTACAGACATCAGACCTATGATCCTCAGAATAGTAAAAGGCTAAGACAGGCTAGGGCAGAACTGAGAAAGAATATAATGCAGTAGTTCAAAATACAGGCTCTGGACTCAGACCATCTGGGTTTGAATCTCAGTTCTGCCACTTACTGACTATGTAATATTGAGCCTCAGTTTCCTCATCTATAAAATGAGAATAATAATAGTACCTGCTCTGTAAACTCATTATTAAGATTGCATTTGTATTTTTGGAATGCTTGGCACATGGTAAGTGTTCAGTAAACAGCTGCTAGGATGAGGGCAGGATGAAGCATGACAGGGGTCAAAAGTATGGATAGCTTCTTGTTCCTCCGGAGTCTTGGGTAGAGGTTGGAGTGGGGAGATGCTGAGTCGAGGTGCTCCAGACTCAGTTTCTGCAGGTCCTGTGGAGGGTGGGGGTGGGAGTGGGGCTGAGAAAAAGGAAAGTGC
This sequence comes from Avahi laniger, assembly GCA_963575035.1. Taxonomy (NCBI): domain Eukaryota; kingdom Metazoa; phylum Chordata; class Mammalia; order Primates; family Indriidae; genus Avahi; species Avahi laniger. The sequence goes on along the minus strand of CAUYSK010112673.1, from coordinate 18,634 downwards.
TTGAAGGTCTGCACGGGGGCCATCAGCATCTCTCTCCTTGCCACTCACATAGAGCACAGACAGCTCTAGCACTTACCTTCAGCGGCAAAGCCACTGTCAACATTTTACAAACTGTCCCTGGAACACTCAGACTTGTCCTATGGCATTTGACACCACACAACAAAGTCTTCACATTCTAAATTTGGGGGACCCAAAGCCTATCAGTTACCATCTCCCCCAAGTCCAGATCAAGTTTCCTGTTGGGATTTCCTAGTGAGGGAGAGCCCTAGCTAGAGAAGAGCTCTGCTTATACAGCTGTTGCTATATAAGTAAACCCACGTCAGCTACTCAGGTCTTTTCTCTTAAATATGAATGGACAATCAAGAATATGCAGGCAAATTAAGGAAGCCTGCAGCATGAAAGCAAAAGACTAAAATAAACAAACAAAACAACTCATCCCAGAGCAGTTTTGGAATCTGGGAAACAAAAGAGAACTTTAGGGGAAAAATGATAATATTCTCAACAAGATTCAAGAAGATTTAACGTGCATAAAACAAGAACTAGATGCCACAGAACAAGAACAATCAGAGAAAAGAGACTCCTTAGAAATTGAAAATAAGTTGCTAAAATTAAAAAAAAAATCAACACAAGGACTGGGAAATAACATTTAGGAAATCTCCAGGAGTGTATGGCAAAAAAGACAAAGGAACAGAAAATGTGAGAGAAAATTTAAGACATATAGATCAATCCAGCAGGCTCAACATTTGAATAATAGGAGTTGTAGACAGAGAGAACAAAAACAATGAAGGAAACTTTATCAAAAACATATTTGAAGTTTATTTCCTGAAGAAGGTTCTCCAGACAGGTGCCCAAAACAGTGAATCTAGGAAACAGTGGATCCAAACCAAGCAATTACTGCAGCAACCTCTTCATTGTTGCTCCTGCTTCTGCCTTTGTCATCCCCTCTTCTGTCCCCAACCAGTATATTTCACAAAAGACAGAGGAGAAATCCATTTGAAACCCAAGTCATATCCTCTCTCCTTTCTGTTCAAAAACCTCCTGTGGCAAATAGGGGCCCCCTATGAGAGAGATTGGTGAGGCAAGCCTTTATTACTTATCTGAGCTGATTTCCTATTCCTTCTCTCCCTACTTTTCTCCACCACTCTAATGACCCTGGCCTTTATGTTTTTCAGAAATGCCAGGCATGGGAAAAAAATGCCAGGCGTGATTCTGCCCCAGGGCCTTTGCATTATTCTTTCTGCGTGAAATGATTTTTCCCCCTAGGTATCCACTTGGCTAGCTCTCTCACCTTTTGCAAGTCTTTGCTCACATGCTATCTTTTCTGTGAGTCTTTCCCTAACCAACCTATATATTTATTTTTAATTTTTTTGTACTGATACATAATATTTGTACATATTTATGGGGTACCTGTGATATTTTGTTACATGCATAGACTGTGTAATGATCGAGTCATGGTATTTAGGGTATCTATCACCTTGGGTATTTATAATTTCTATGTGCTGGGAACAGAAGTCCTCCCTTCTAGCTATTTTGAAATATACAATACATTGTTGTGACCAATTTAAACTGAAATTATCTCCCACCCCCACTGGCATTCCCCATCCCTTTATCTGCTTTATTTTTCTCTATAGCACTTGTCACATAGTTTGACTTGTTATATATTTTTCTGATTTATCCAATTATTTTCATTCTCTCCCTCACTAGAATCAGCTCCATAGGGGGCAAGGATTGCTATCTGTCTTTTTCACTGATATATCCTCAGCTCTTAGAACAGTGCCTGGTACATAGTAGACACTCAATAAATATTCACTGAATGACTGAATATAATAAAAGTATATAATTCAAAGAAAAAAGAAAGGCTCTTAGAAACTTCACTTGTGTGTGTCGTGTGTGTGTGTGTTTGTAATTATTCAAGAAAGTTTTGGTCCAAATACAATGCAAAATAAAATATAACATGATTATAAGCAGCTGATGGAGCATAAGAGAGACTTCTTTTGACCTTGATATTAGAAATACTCCTCTTTTGAGAGGCCCAAAGATTGTGGCATTGGACTTGTAGAGAAAGAAGTGTATTCCTGGCTCACTGCTTGGCCAGATTTTGAAAAATATTTACATAGCCATGATAATGTGAATGCTGTTTATTGGTTTTCAGGTTTTAGAGTTAACCTGGGAAAACAAAGCAGGAAAGACCTGATTGTGGCTGCAGAACAGAATGTAAATGCTAATAAACTGAACAATGTAAAAGGAAAGATGAAACTGACAATGTGGGACATTAAATGAATAGGAGATGGGTAGTGGCCCTAATATCCTTGTCCTCAAAAGTGGGCAGTTGGAATTATCTGCCAAAAATGGCTGGAATAAGAAATAGAGGCCTGAGTTTATTTTTTTCAAAATTACAAAATTAGCCAAGAACAAAAAAGGAATATCAATGTTAACTACTGCACGGAAGGGGAGGGAAAAGTGAGGCAGGATACATAAACAAAATCCTCATTGCCATCTTGGGGAGTCAACGGGATATTGTCTAAATTTTATAAACCAAGAAACATTACATACATATTATCTACAGTTGTGAAGGGAACCACTGGTAGAACTAAAATCAAAAATTGTGAAAAGGTGGCTTTGAGGGGCTGGGATGGAGATGGAGAGGATTGAGGCAGGGGACTATTAGTTTTTATCATATGCTCTTCTGTACTATTTGATTCATTGCCATGTACATGCATGGATTTAATGAAAGTAAAATGTTAAAAACTTTACATTGATTTCATAATGAAATAATCATATATCCTATGAAACTTTATGAAAATATCTAAATGGGTATATGGTTGTCCAGTTAGGCTTGCCTCCATAGATGAAAATCATAGTGTAATGTACGTAGAATATGTTTCTCAGAAGGGTTGGAAAGGATATTCTGGGACTCAAAACATTGGAGGAAGTATAGAGCAGTGGTTAGGGCTCTGATATTTGTTATCCCACTGACCCAGGTTCAAGTCCTCCCAGTGCCATTCCCCTTAGTTAGTTGTTTTGCCTTGGGCAAGTTACCTCTCTCACCCTCAGGGTTGCTTTTTGTAAAACCAGGCTAGTGTTCACACCTTCTTCACCAGTAGAAATGTAAGCTCCTCAAGAGCAAGGGCCTCCTCTATAGAGGTGCCTAATATGTATGTAGTTTGTGCTCATTTTCTGGTAAATGGCCCTATCATGCCTTACAGACTTGCGCTGAGGAAGGAGTCAACGTACAAAGAGCAGGGGAGAAAGACGGTTAGTCCAAAGGTGGCTAAGAGGTTTCCTCATCTATGGGAAATTTGCCTTTTGTTTAACAAAATGTAGTCATTTTGTTGCGGAAAGATAGCTCTCAGGGCTTAGAAGTTATACAAAGTGAATTAAATCGCCCTACATGTAAGAGGGGGAAAGTTGAGATTTCACCAGCAGCTAAAGGGAGAGGTCTTGGGAGCCTGGAACTGGAAAGGAGGCGAGCTGCCAGTATGCTGGGGGACAGAAAGTGCCCAGCAGGGATGGGTCATGGGGCACAGGAGCAGGGACAGTTAGTAGGCCTTTTCGATGGTAGCAATGCCTGTGAAAATGTGAAGAACAAGAAAGTCTGATGTCCAGTTTAAAGTTGATGGCTATGCTGTGCTGTATCACTTAGATCACTAAAGAAATGATGGGGAGCCTTTGAAGGAAACTTTTGCCACTCTCTCCCAGCATTATCTCTGAATTTTCCAAAATTGTTCTGTATAGTTTGGGGGAAAGGAAATGGGCTAAGATAGGATTGGTGGTGGGAATATTCTGGGCTTCCCATTTGAGGTTTAGGGGTCTGGAGTCTTGGATACTTCCAGGATTAGACAGCTCCATCCTGACATTCTGCGCTAAGCAATCCTTAGCCTGTCTGTCCTTATCTCCAGAACAGAGCTGCCTGGTGATAACTCACCTTTTCATCATTCCCATTTGCTTGATATGTAGTGTCTATATGATCTCAGGTATTTGCTGATCTATGGATGCTGGAAGTGGGTCTGAGACCCAGTGACCTAGGTTCTTCAGAGTTTATGGGTGGATGCTTTAGGTCAAGATTCCAAGGGTTCATAAGGAGAAGGTGGGAGGAAATCTCTCTGGTCAAAGGGTAAAGATTGTTAACTAATTTGTCTTTTCTCTTCTGATAAGGTTGCCTCCTGTCCCCTGATTGCTGATCCCCAGATCCTAAGATAAGGGTGTTTGTGGTACTGTGTTATGAAGGTGGTAGAATTGGGAGGAGACTGGGGAAGTTTGGGTTTGAAAATCTTTGCGAATGCCTTCCTGACGGACTGAGATTTTTCCTGAATTCCTTGAATCCAATGTCTCCTGAGTTTCTGACTCTGTATTCCTTTAAATTATCCCAGAATCCCAAAGACAACAACTGGCACCTCAAACATTGTGAAACTTAAAATGTTGGAGGTTGTAACAGAAGGTAGACATATTAGAGGGGTAGATTTAACAGAGGGTGCTCCATGGGTCCCAAATTGCATGAACAAAGGCTCCTAGGCAAGAGAGCCTGGTAATAGCAAAGTGTTCTGTTTAGGTGGAATATAGGCAACTATATCTAGTGCTCAGAAAAACAGCAGGAAAAAGGCTGGAAAACTAATCAGGGCTAGATTTTGGTGAGCTTTAAAATTGGGCTCAGGCATTTCTTGAAAAAGCAGTTGATACTCATTGTTATGAATACCCCACCTGCCTTTCATATCTCAATTCACTGCAATGAGGAAATTGCTGCATAGGATAGAGTCTGAAATAACAATGGCTTAAATAAGACATAAATTTATTGGTCTCACCTAAAAGAAATCTAGAGGTAGGTGGTATATGGTGGCTCCATGAAATTCTTAGGAATCCAGGTTCTTTTTAGTTTACTACTCCACTATCCTTGGAGTGTGACCCTAGTCCTCATGGCCTTTATTCCAGGAGGCTACATATCTAGCTAAAAATCAGATGTCCTATTACTAAGGAAGAAGAGGAGAATGGCTATCAGGGTAAGCAATTAACAATCTATGCCACAAATGTCTACACTGAAACTATTCCTTTTAAGGCAACCAGATACCACCATCCAATCATCAGAATCCCTAGACATCTTGTCAAGGTCTTACTTTTCTTGATCTCTTGGCAGCATTCAACACTATTGATCCCCCTCTCCTTTCAAAACATTAGCTCTCTTAGTTTTGTGACACTCCTTTCTTTTGCTTTTCTCCCTATCTCTTTGGTCACTCCTTATCATCCTCTTTCATGGGCTTCTTTTTCTCCACCTATACCTTAGATGCTGCTGGTCTCCAGGGTTCTTCCCTTGACCCATGTCTCTTCTATCTAGCTCTACACATTCTTCCTTGGTGCTCTTTCCCTTTCTCATGAATTAAAGGACCATTTATGTATGGATGACTCCTAGATTTGTAACCTCAGCTCAGACCTCTTTCCTGAGCTTCAGACATGTATATTTAACTGCATATGGCACATTTTCACCTGCATGTCCCACAGGTGCCTCAAAATCAATGTTCATTTCTCCTCAAACCCACTCCTCCTTCAGCATTCCATACCTCAGTGAAAGGGAGATCCACACAATCTCTCAAATCAGATCCCCAAGAGTTCCCTTTGACACTTCCTTCCTCACCCCTCTCTCTACAATCCAATTACTCATCAAGTACTACTGTTTTTTATTCCTTTACTATATCCTGAATTCAATCACTTCTCACTGCCTGCTACCACTCTAGGCCCAAGCACAATCATTGCTTCCAAGGATGACTACAAAAGTCATAACTATTCTTCCTGTTTCGAAGAAGACATCTAATCTATACTCCACATAGAAGCTAGGATGTTCTTTCTAAAACACAAACCTATGGTGTATCCATGCCTAGAATCCTTTGATAACCCCTCAATGCTTTCAGGATTAAGACCAAAGTCTATAATTTGGAGGGGATGGGCTTTGGAGCACCAGAATTTGAAGAAAAGGAGGGGCTATGTCTAGTGTGGATAGGAGAAAAAACCTAGGAGGCAAGAAGGTGGTGAGCATATATCACAAACATGGAGGGAGCAATAATTCAGAGAAAGAAAGGAAACAGGAGAACAGAAGCCCACCTTGAATATGTGAGAAATGTGTGTGTGTGTGTGTGTGTGTGTGTGAGTGTGTCTGTGTGTGTGTGTCTTGAATTATCCATAGAACACAGGGATTCATGATACTTTATTTGTATAGTAATGGAAAAGATGATCTCATAAACAGAAGCCTTGTGACCATTTGAACTACATTTGGATGTAGGAAAAGTATTGAATATTATTTCTGCAACTGACCGCTGTGCTGATTTTATTATGGTTTCTATTAACTTTTTAGTTGATACTCTTGGATTTTCCAGGTCTGCATTCATATACTCTGTAATTGATGATGATTTTGTCCACTTTGTTATTTTTACATTTTATTTCATTCTCTTGAATAGACCCAATTGCTTATGTAAGTTTATTATGTGACAGACATGCCATTTCACACCAGTGAGAGAAAAAATGGATTAGTTTGCACATGGTGTAGGGGTAAGAGACTATAATTTTGCAGAATAATCAAGCTGAATTCTCATAGAAAACAAATTTTGGAATGGTCATTTAAATGTAAATTGTAAAGCCATAAAAGTGCTTGGGGAAAAAATGGAGATTGTTATAATGTAGTAGTGTAGAAAGCAATTCTAAGCAAGAAGCAGAATTTAGAAGAAGTAAAGGAAAAACTGATATATTTGAGTACATAATAATTAAACCCTTTTGTATGGCAAAAAGTATCCTAACATGAAAAATGTTTGTAATATGTGACACATAAATATGTGAGACACGTTGCTGGGGGAATGTTATTCCATGTAATTTTTGGGAGTAAGCTAACAAATTTTGTATCAAATGGAAGACTTTTTTGTAGCATTTGAGTTAAGAAAAAAATACCATAAATAAAAAAATGCCCAATACAGATACCAGGATGTTCTTTGCAGCATTGTTTGCAATAGCAAAAAAAAAAAAAAAAGGAAACAATCTAAACATCTACCGTATACTGGACTGATTAAATAAATCATGGAATATCTATACAAGAAAAGATCATGCAGCTGTTAAGAAAAATGTACACTAACAGAAAGATGTTTAAAATACAACTCAAAAAAAAAAGGTCACAGGAGGTACAGTGTACCATCTGTGGAGAGAAAACCCAAATAATCAGTACATTAATAGAAAAAATCTGGAGGAATGTATATCAGAATGTTAATAGTGGTTAGTTCTGGGGGATAAGGGTGGCCTTTCATTGGTATGTTACATATTTCTGCATTATTTGAATTTTCACAAGGACAACACATTACCTTTGTAATAAGAAAAAAATGAAGATATAAAAATAAATACATTCAATGAATGAATCGCTTTCAGGGGGTGGTTTGGGTTGGGTTGGAAGGGCTTCAGACCGAGCCTGGTACAGTGGCATAAACATGGGCTTTGGCGTCAGACAGCCCTGAGCTGGGCCCCATTGCCCCACCCCCGAGGAAGGCGAGGGGGGGTGGCAGGGGGCTGCGGAAAGGGGCTGGGCTGCGCTAGTCTGTCTGCAGCTTCAGTCCAGAAGGCTGAGACTTCGAGAGGGACTGAGAGAGGGCAGAGGCATCCCGGACTTGCTCGAGGACAAGGTGAGGGCGTTGAGATTGGGGTTTCCTGGAGGCCAGACAGTGAGTGGTTCCAGACCCCTCGAACCCACAGCCAGGCAGGTGGGCAATTCTTACCGCACCACTGCAGCTGGAGCAGAGGTGACCTGGAGTCGGGTGTAGCAATGAGGACCGAGAAAGTAGAAGGCTGTACGGACCGGGGAGCAGAAACTAGCGGAGGAGGAGGGGAGAAAAAACGGGGAAACGGGCATGTTGGGTGAGGGACGAGGAATACGAAGGGGAAAGGGAATATTGAGGGGGAGTGGAGATCCAGAGGAGATAATAGGGAATGCAGAGAGGGGTTATGGAATACAAGGGGGAAGGGCGTGCATAGGTAACATGGAGGGAGATGTAAAGAATGGGAATAGGGAATTCTGTGCGGTAAATAGGAAATGCGGAGGAAGTAGGGAGCGAGGCAGAGAGAATACGGAGGAGGAGTATAAGGAATCAGGAGCAGGGAGCGGGGGAGGGGCAGACAGGCTGGGACAGAGGCCCCCTAGGGAGGCGGAAAGGGGCGGGACCACTTCCGGCCTAGAGGGAGGAGGGCAGTTTCTGAGTTTCGGAGGGGCTTGGAGCGAGTGGACGCACTTGAAACTTGTGGCAGGACGAGGTGAGAGTGGGGCCCAGTTTTGGATTAGGGCCCGCTGGGGGTCGGCCCCATCCTCTCCAATCGGGAGGAAACCTGCCATAAGGACCGGATCGTACCGGATCCATCTGGCTGAGAAGGGAGGGGCTGGACCCAGTTTGGCTGGGCCCAAGATGGAATCACGAGCTCAATATTGATTTGAGGAGGGGGTGTTAATAGGGAAGGGGCGGAACCAAGATGCGCTTTACCCCTGTTTGGAGGGGGGCGTGTTAGGAAAAAGGGCGGGACCGGGAGACACTGTGGACTTGGTGGGGTGGGTGTGAGTAGGGGAGGAGACGGGACCACCAGACACTGCGACAATTTGGGAAGGAGGCTTGTTGGGAGGGGGCGGGACCGAATAGCACTGCGGACCTGGAGAGGGGCGTGTGTTGTGGCAGGGTGCTGGACTGAGACCATGATCATTGCGCATGCGCAATATGTATTGCTAGAAAGGGGCGTGTTGAGAAGGGCCAGCACGGAGACAGGCTAGCTACTGAATGCGCATGTGCACGGTGGACATCAAAGAAAGGGCTTGTGCTGGGAAAGCGGGCGGGGCTGAGATGGGCCTCCGTAGCGGGCGCGCATGCGCTCTATTGACCTGCGGCTGGAGGGGGGATTGCACTGGGAAAAGGGGCGGGGTCCTCAGAGCTGCCGCGCTGGCACATCTTCCTGGAGAAGGGGAGGGTGCGGCTGCAGAGAATTGCGACCTGGACGCTTTGAATTCCTGTATCTGAGAACAGAGTCGTTGGGGTTGGGGGAGGGGTTTGGGATTGAGGCCCTAGGGAAGGTGAGGATCAGCCTTCAGGCAGAACAGCGAAGAGGAAGTTCAGTGGGCTCTCTGCTTGACCCAGGCCTTCTCCTCTTCAGGCACAGCTCTTGCCAGGCCAACTTGAGACATGTCTGACACAAGCGAGAGTGGCGCAGGTGTAACTCGCTTCCAGGTAAGGCCTCTTTCTGTCCTCTTCCCAGATACTTTTCCTCTGCAGCCTCTGTTGCTGTGCCAAATCCCTTGGCACTTCCCCTCCCATCCTTGTCCTTCTCCACCCACTTCCCTGCCTGGGTGCTCCCCAGTGGAGGAAGGGAGAGAGGGTGGGCAGGTCTGCCTTCTGCCTTCAGTTCTTAATCAGAGGAAGGGGAGGCCTTGTTGAGTTTGAGGTGGTCAGCACACTGCAGGTAGGAGTCAGTACAGGTCAGAGAAGTGTGGCCTTGGAATTCTGGAGCCATTTGCCTACTTGAGGGTGGGGAGAAGGTCCGTGAGCTTCTCTGCTTCCTCTTGCAGGCTGAAGCTTCAGAAAGGGACAGTGGGTTGACGATGCAGACCCTATTGACAGTGACCCAGAATTTGGAGGTCTCAGAAACACTGAAGACCTCAAAGGCACCAGAGGTCTCAGAGGATGTGAAGGTCTCAAAAGCCGCAGGGGTCTCAAAGGCCACAGAAGTCTCAAGGACCCCAGAGGCTCAAGAGGGAGCCGCCACCCAGGCCTCAGCTACCACCCAGCTGACTGATACCCAGGTTCTGACAGCTGAAAAGAAGAGTCCAACAGCTGACACCAAGAAGCCAAATGCTGACCCACAGGCTGTGACAATGCCTGCCACTGAGACCAAAAAGGTCAGCTGCGTGGCTGATACAAAGGTCAATGCAAAGGCCACGGAGACTAAGGTTGCTGCCTCTAAGGCTCCGGCAGGTGAACCTGAACCTGAGGGTGCAGCTGCCCAGGCTCAGGAGAATCAGGATACTCGGCCTAAGGTCAAGGCCAAGAAAGCCCGAAAGGTAAGAACTCTGTAGTCACCACCCTTGATTTTCCACTCCTCTCCTTTCATTTGGTTCATTTGTTTTAGAAACATTTAGAAAGATCTGTGTGCTCCTCAAGGATATGGGGAGCACTGAGAGAAATATGTAATTCCTGCGTTCAGAGAGCTTACAGACTGGTAGGGAGATGAGACAGAAATACACGTAGTTGCAATCTGAATGTAATGTTGTTAATATTTATATAGTAGCTACTATGTGTTAGGCCTTGAGGAGATTTTTCTCATTAAATCTTGAAAGTAATTCTTACAGACCCAATTTTATAGAGAAGGAAGTTGAGTCCCAGAGAGGTGAAATGGCTTGTCCAGGGTGTCTCATGCAGAGCCAGTGGTGGACAGAGAAAGAGGAGAAGCCTCACGCCCCACCCTTGGGTTGCTCCTGGCCTGCCAGGGAGACGAAAATCCTGTCTAGAAGTCAGTGAGAAACAAACCCAGCATACTCAATGTCTAGTGAATCAGGCTGTTACTGCAGGGTGGGATTAGGGGTTACTTCTTGGAAGAGATAGGGTGAGGAAAAAGGACCACTTGTATCATCTGGTGATGTTGAACTTGCTCTCTGTTGATACAGGTGAAGCATCTGGATGGGGAAGAGGATGGCAGCAGTGATCAGAGTCAGGCTTCTAGAACTACAGGTGGCCGAAGGGTCTCAAAGGCCTTAATGGCCTCAATGGCCCGCAGGGCTTCAAGGGGTCCCATAGCCCTTTGGGCCCGCAGGGCATCAAGGACTCGGTTGGCTGCTTGGGCACGGAGGGCCTTGCTCTCCCTGAGGTCGCCTAAAGCCCGCAGAGGCAAGGCTCGCCGTAGAGCTGCTAAGCTCCAGTCATCCCAAGAGCCTGAAGCGCCACCACCTCGGGATGTGGCCCTTTTGCAAGGGAGGGTAAGAACTCTGTCCTCTTCATTCTGCCTTTTCTAGTGACCTGCCTACTCTCTTCTCTGCTATCCTCTCAAGTTTTCTGCAAACTGATGTTAATCTTTCCATCTTTTACTGTTCTCTCAGGCAAATGATTTGGTGAAGTACCTATTGGCCAAAGACCAGACAAAGATTCCCATCAAGCGCTCAGGTACAGTCCCTACTAACACTCCCCTGTCCCGAACTCTGCCCTCCATTGCCCTCTTGCCAATGTGCTGGGGGCATCCCTTGCTCTTAGGCTCCTATCTCTGTCCTCTGAAAATTCTGCTAGCATCTCTGTTGATAAGCTCAGAGCCTGGTTATGCCACCCATGACATGTTTGGCATAGGGTCTATAGCTTGGGTGTGGGGGCCACCTGGTGTCTGTTCAGCCCAGGTGTGCTTGCAACACTCTCCCCTTGCAGACATGCTGAAGGACATCATCAAAGAATACACTGATGTATACCCTGAAATCATTGAACGAGCAGGCTATTCCTTGGAAAAGGTGAAGGGGCAGCCCTGGGGGATGGGTGCAATGGGGAAGACTTGAATCCAACAAAGGTGTACATGTCCCTTCAAGGGGGAACCACGGAGATCTGCTAATCTAGCCCATCATTGTGCTGATGGGCAGTCAGTGGCCTAGGGAGGTGCACAGACTAGCCATGGGTTACACAGCAAGTCAGCAGTGAAAGCATAGCTAGGACTCAAGCCACCCAGCCTAGTCCTGGCTTCTGTTTGCAGCTGGACACATCCTGTAATGTATTTCAGATGCTCACCTGTCCCTTGCATTCCCCATTCTCTGTCTCTCTAGGTTCCCACTAATCACAAAGGTGACATTGATGACAGTAGTACATTTGCTGTGTTTACTGGGTGCCGGCACTTAGTTACGTGCTTTATGTGCATTATCTCACTGATTGCTCGCACGCCCCAAACCCCTGGGTACATGGGAAGCTGCAGCATGCATAGGAAGCTGAATTTTGTGATCTCACAAGGTCTTCTTCCCATCCACAGGTATTTGGGATTCAATTGAAGGAAATTGATAAGAATGACCACTTGTACATTCTTCTCAGCACCTTAGAGCCCACTGACGCAGGCATACTGGGAACGTAAGCTGGGAAAGGGCTGGGATGGGAGGGAGGATTCTGCTTTTGTTCATGGTTCTAGCCTTTCCCTGTCCTCTCTCCCTACATCCTCTTAGAGGGTCAGGAAAGCCAGGTCCCCAAAAGCCCCTGTCCCAGCCCCCACACATAGTTGGAGCCCTGCGCTCAGTAGTGATGCCTGATTATGATTGACTGAAGGCTGTAAGAGACTGGGGTGGGGCATTCCTGCTGTCAGGTTTCCTGTCTGTCCAGAAGCTTCCCAGGAAAGCAGGCCTATTGTTGCTTGTCTCTCTTCCTGCTGAGTCCTTGGCCAGGCCTTGGTTGAGTGGTTCTCAAGGAAAGCTTCGTGGTGTTGGTGGACCAGGATACATGAAGGGCAGGAATATCAGTGGGGCCCTGCCTAGAATTCTCTCGGGGCTGAGGGGTCTGGGAGAGAAAGAAGGGACTCACGCTGACTGGGTGCCTGGGTTGTACCAGGTTGACAGGTGTCCTTCCATCTTCTTGGCGAACTGGGAAGGGGAAGATGTGATTTTCTCACTTTGCTGAATAGGAGACTGAGGCTCACGAGTCTACATGCCTTGCCCAGGGTCACATGGAGCTTGAAGCATGGACTCGGCAGAATTCTCCCATATCTGAGCAATGTGGGAGAGGCTAGCCTAGTGAGCTGGCTGGTGTGTCTTTTGAAGATGGCTACTGGGCATAAACCTCTCTGTCCTATTGTTCCTTTAGGACTAAGGACTCACCCAAGCTGGGTCTCCTCATGGTGCTTCTTAGCATCATCTTCATGAATGGAAATAGGTCCAGTGAGGGTGAGTGGCTTGATGTGCAGCTGAATGGGTGGCCATGGCCTGGATTCCAAGTGTTCATTTTCTGTCCCTCTCTCCTCTTGCCTCCCCTTGCAGCTGTCATCTGGGAGGTGCTACGCAAGTTGGGGCTGCGCCCTGGGTATGATTGGGCTCTCTCAGCACTTGCTGTCCATGTTGTCCTTTGGCAAGAGAGGACGGTCCCAGGATTGCATCAGCCTGGTGGTCTGGTGGAGAGGGCCCAGGGTTCTGACCTGGGTGGATGGGGAAATGGTCCTGAACCCTCTGCTCCCTCTTTCACTGTCTCTTGGGCTTCTATGGAGCTTCCCTCTTGTGCTGGAAACCTCTCTTCCACCTGGGAAATGCCTCAGCCCTGATTGTATTGATTTGTTTATTTGTTTTTCTTTCTCTGCTCTCAGGATACATCACTCACTCTTTGGGGATGTGAAGAAGCTCGTTACTGATGAGTTTGTGAAGCAGAAGTAAGTGTCTTTGTCTGATGTTAGTGTGTTCCATGCATTTGGCCTGTTTTCAGAACTGAGTGATAAAGCCATGGTTAGTGCATGTGCATCTGTGTATGTGCACATGTGCATGTGTGCAGGTGGTAGGTTATTCCTGGGGCAGTGATGGGGAACAGGAGCAGCACATCTTTCCTGCTCTGTTACATGTACTCTCATATTTGTCTTCGAAATAACCCTACAAGGGAAAGATTATCATCAACAGCGTTGTGCACATATGTAGAAACTGAGGCTCAGAGAAGTGTACTCATTTGCTCAGGCTTACACAGGTAGCAAATGGAAGAGTTGTGTTTAAAATTTGGCTCCAAAGCCATGGTTCTTTATACTCGGCTAACCAGGGCTTCATAAACATTAATTTCCATAAATCAATGCCATAGAATGATAGCCTCAGGTAGCCAGGTACCGTGCTAGGAACTTGACTTGTACATCTCATTTCATTTTCATAACTACCCTACAGAATAGGTGCTGTCATCCCATCCTTGTTTTACAATTGAGGGACCTGGAGCTCCAAGAGGGAATATCTGAGTGTGGCCCACAGCTGGTAAGGGCCCCATTTGGGCCTGGAGCCCAGCCCTTTTGACTTTTTGGCCAGGACCCACCCTATCCTTGGTTCCTGGAAGACACAGGAGCACTCACACAGGCACGCGCATGTGCACAAAGAAACACACACACATGCACACAAAGGCCCAGGAATTCAGGAGTATGCATGGAGCATGCTGCTCTTGGCTGACTGTTTCTTCCTTTATAGGTTTTCTAATTATTTTCTATAGTGGACCTTTCCAGGGCTTGGCCAGGCTGCAGCTCAGACCCTTTTACGTGTGGTGGGTGTGCTCAGAGCAGGGGGCCTGAAGAATGGGTCCTCTGTTTACAACACACCCAACAGGAATCTGGGGTCATTGTGATGAGGGGCACAAAACTTGTGGTCTCCCTATGAACAAATGCCCTACATATATCCCCCCTGCCCTTCTACATGGCTTCTGGGCAGGACCAATAGGGCTTAATATTGGAAGAAAAAATGCAATATTTAGTGGGGGAGGTTGCCATCTAGAGCTTGTCCAGTCCATACATGGGTAGAGCTTGTCCAGTCCATACATGGGTGGGCGATGGGTGGTGTTAGAAATAAAGGCTTTGAACTTCTCTTTTCAAGGTACCTGGACTATGCCAGAGTCCCCAATAGCAATCCCCCTGAGTATGAGTTCTTCTGGGGCCTGCGCTCATACTATGAGACCAGCAAGATGAAAGTCCTCAAGTTTGCCTGCAAGGTAATTAGAGAGCTGCCTGATCTCGGCATATCAAGGGCATGGAGTGGCCCTGGCTGGGGGAGGCTATGTGCAGAGCAGCCTGCAGTTCATATCTGAAGCCTCTGTTAATTGCCACACACTGTGCCAGGCACTTTATCTGAATAATTTAATCTTTACAATTGTCATTGCCCTATTGCAGATGAGGCCCAGAGAGGTTGGTAGGTGACATGTCCAAGGTCACGGAGCTAGTAAGTGTCAGAGCAGGGATGGAAAATTAGGTGCGTAATTACTAGTAGTAGTTACTGTATTATTACTGTTATCTACAGTATGTAGCATGGTGCCTAGCAAACAGTAGGTGCTTAATTCTCTGGTTATGATCCTTCTGATGGTTGTTATCTGTTTCAGGTACAAAAGAAGGATCCCAAGGAATGGGCAGCTCAGTACCGAGAGGCAATGGAAGCAGATTTGAAGGCTGCAGCTGAAGCTGCAGCTGAAGCCAAGGCAAGGGCCGAAATTAGAGCTCAAATGGGCATCGGGCTCGGCTCAGAGAATGCTGCTGGGCCCTGCAACTGGGATGAAGCTGATATTGGACCCTGGGCCAAAGCCCGGATCCAGGCAGGAGCTGAAGCTAAAGCCAAAGCCCAAGAGAGTGGTGGTGCCAGTGCTGGTGCCAGCACCAGTACTAGTACCAGTGCCAGTGCCAGTCTGACTGCCACTCTTACATTTGGGCTCTTCGCTGGCCTCAGTGGAGCTGGTGCCAGCACCGGTGGCAGCTCTGGTGCCTGTGGTTTCTCCTACAAGTGAGATTTCAGGTATCTACCTTGGTTTCAGTGGGAGCAGTAGGGGCTCATGGGGCTGGGATGGGGAGCTGGGTGGTCTAGGAAGACCCACACTGGAGAATGATGTAGAAAGTGTGCGAAGACACTGCTTTTGACATTTTATTCTTTCCTCTTTGCTGAGTATCAATTCACTCTTTTATTTTCTTTGATTTGTGTTTTCAGATACTGTTAATCCTCGCAGTCTTTCTCTTTAAGCCAGGGTGCATCCTCAGAAACCTACCGAACGGAGCACTCTAGGCAGCCACTATCAATCAATTGAAGTCGACACTCTGCATTAAATCTATTTGCCATTTTCTGAGTTTATTGCTTTTTGTGGTGGGCTGTCACATTTTGGTATCACATTTAGTTTGAGGCAACATTGTTGGATTCCCAGGAGTGAGATTAGCACACCTTTCTGGGATATGTTGGGCCCCATGTCTAGCCTGCACAGCAGGTAGGATTTCAGTGGATGGAGTCATGGGCATTGTAGGCACAGAGGAAAACACTGTGAAGAAGAAGCATGAGGTGGGCAAGTCTGGAGCAGAAAGCATAGGTAGAAGAGAGTGAACATTAAGTATAGAATCTCCTTTTGAGAAATCTGGATGAGACAGGAAGGAGAGAAAGGGAAGTAGCTAAAGGGGACTATGAGAACAGAGAACATTTTCTTGGGGAAGGAGAGAAAGACTTGAGCAGGGCAGGAATCAATGGAGAGGGCGAAGTTGAATGTTGATTCCTACAGCCCAGTCCCTGAGGAGGTGAGGGGATGGGTTGCCAGAAGGCCTGGGAAAAGGGACTGCCTAGATAGGACTCAGATGGGGAGTATGGAAGCATGTGGAGCAGTGGGGAGGCCCCAACAGAGCATGGAGCTCATGATTTTTGGGGGAATATGGCAAGGTGCTCAGTAATCTTGGTGTAGGGAACCAAGAAGACAAGTAGTGGTTTATTCCAAGATTTGTGTTCTACTGTTTGGGTCTGGAATAAGAACACAGGACCCCGGGCAGTGAGTGGATGAGTCTGTATCTTCACTACTGTGTCCACAGTGCCTGACATACAGTAGGTACATAGAGTGGTGGAAGAGGTAACCATGAGGCCCAAGCAGGCTTGGGGAGGAAGGATGACAAGAGTGTATGATAGATTGAGGGTGCATAGACAGGAGTCTCAGTGAAGTCCATGAGTGGGGGCAGAATGTTAAGTGAATAGGAGTGCCTGCCGTATGTCTGGCAGTGTTCCAGTTATCTGGGAAGGGGTGTTGAGAGAACTGGAAGAGTGAACTGGGGGACTAGTCAGACAGACTGTGGGATGATTGTATTTAAGAAGACAGAACAGAGAGGGGTCCAAAGAGTGGGTGGTTGAAGGGAAGAGAAGATGATGATTCCTACAGATGAGAGGTCAATGGCCCAGGAGGCCAGGGTATTGGTTGGGTTATCCATATAAACAGTGAAATCACCCAGACAGTGGCAGGAGTTAGGCTAGAGGGAAGCACTATGAGCTGGGTAGCCAAAGCGTTGTCATGTTGCTGAAGGCGGTGTCCTCTCAGTGATGTTACACACTGAGAGACAAGGCCCTCAAGCTACCAGAGATCCATCTCCCTGTTTTAGAGGGTACTTCCCTGGACCTTTTTCTCCATGAAACCTTCACTATCTCTAATCCCCACATTATCAGGGTCCTAATCACTGGGACAGTCTTAACAACAATGAGACCCTTGTAATGGCCACCTCTCCCCTCCTGTAGACTCTATAAGGGATAAAGGAAGAATGTTTATTGCTTAGGGAACAGGATTTTTAAAACAGAAACAAAGCTCCATCCAGAGCAAGACAGCTCCATGCCTGTGGCCATGAATTGCGATCTGCTGAGGTGGTCTTCACTGGAAGCAGAGGTTCTTCCACTGTGGACTAGGTCATGGTCTTCTTGGGGGCTGGGTAGTACCCAGGACAGGTAGACAAGGTCACAGGCAGTTTTGGCCTCCTAGCAAAGACTCAGGGTGGCTACTGTGTCCAGGGCCCCCTCAAATGCCCAAGTGATGTCCATGTGAAAATCGGGGGTGGTTAGGAACTTGGGGACTGTGATTCTAATAAAAATTGAACTCCAAGTGCTTGGTAGAGTTAAGGGTGAATCATAGTCGCAAAGAACTCTGCCCTTCCCACTTGCCATCCCTCTGTAGGCCACTGGGCTTGCTGGGCTCCCTTCTCTTTTTCCCCTCCCACAAAGCCTAGAAATTAACAGGACAAAGGGTTGGCTCTTCTTCACTCCTCACTCTCCAAGAGTCAGGACTAAAGGCAGAGGAGACAGGGAGGAAGAGAGCAAGTCTGGTCTCAGGCCACTGGGGGAGTATTGGGAGCAGTGAGGAGAACCAGGGGAAATAGGGACAGACCCTTGTTCCTGTTTTGGCCACATTTATTAGCCTGGAGGCCATTACTGTAATGAATGAACTGCCACAATTTTCAGTCTTTTTTTCAGTATACTATTAATTAAATTCCAAATAGTTCTAGATTGTAACATGTAGCTTCCCCTTGGCTAGGAGTGCGCAGAGCCCCTAGAGCAGTTTCTCTGTTTTTTTATTATCACTTCCTAAAAAGCCTTTTTAGACGTTTTTGTCCCAATTGTCACCCCATGAAATTTTATTTTCACAGATATACTATACATATCTATTTAATAACTATATATTTGTGTTTTATACATAAAAGTATTACTCTTCTTACTTAATACAGGGTTAATAATGACTAAATAAAATATTTACGTTAAAAGTTAAGTGTGTTAAAAAAAAGTTAAATGTGAAGGTAAATCCATGTTGCACCCACGCATAACATCCATCCCTTCCACTACGGCGATTTTGTTCATTTGCTCATTGAAAGCACTGGGGCATTGGAGAAGGGGGTTGGCAGATTTCCACAGGCTGGGTCATCATGTTCCTTTTGGTGAGCAGTGACATGAGACACAAGTATTCCCACACAGCCCATTCTGAGAGATCTGTCCACTTGTTCCTCATATATATATGCAGGCAAAGCAATTAGCACTGTGCCTTTCACATAAGGAACACTCTCTAGGTATTTTATTGCATTATTGTTATCGTTACCAGTTCTCCAATCTTGTTCCTTCCTAGTGTCTGACCATCTGGCCAGGCATAATCGGTAATGATCAGTGCCCCTGACCAGGGGCTTTCTGGACAAAGAGATCAAG
>CAUYSK010112671.1:0-18885 GCA_963575035.1 Avahi laniger | reverse complement strand
CTGGGCAACATAGCGAGATCCCATCTCTAAAAAATAATAAATAAAAATAACAATAATTTAATATGATTTGAGCCTTTTGCTCCCTTTTGCATGAGTAAAGTATTAACATAGGAATTGGTAGTGGGGACTGCAGGTGTGGTTTACCCGGGGGATGCTGTGCTACATCACCCCATGACACAGCTGGACAGCCCCAGTGGAGCCCTGGAGTCTGACCTTCAAGGTTGATTTGAGTCAGTCAGTGCTTCTGGGGATGATGCTGGAGGACACACTGAGGCAGTTGCCCAAAGCTTGGTCTCACATGTATGGAAATTTGCAGCTGTTAAATTCTATGCAATGAATGAGGAAGCTTCCTGAATCTCTCTTGAATATTTCGTATCTGTTGGTTCAACAAATGTTTAGGCACCTTGGGGCAGATTGAATTAGTGGCGTGAATTCCTCCCACCTTTGTGGTCCTACTGTGCATGCACGTCCTTGCCCTGGCTTCGTGGAGGGCAGGGTATTTCCACCCGTTGACTCTGGGCTTGGCCATAGGTCATGCTTTGGCCAGTGGGAGGTCAGCAGGTGAGATGCAAGGGCTTAAAATGTGTTCATCCAGTTGGGCTTATCTTGCACTTAGGCCATCGCCATGAGAACATGCCTCAGGTATGCCACTGATCCCAGAAGAATCAGAGACACAGAAAGCAAACCTGAACTAAACTCAGGCCTGGAGACAAACTCAGCCAAGCCCAGGCTCGATCAGCCAAACCTCAGTCAACAAGTAGGCATATGAGCACCAAATAAATGCTTGTCATTTTATGCCGGTGGGTTCGGGGGTGATTTGTTATGCAGCATTATTGTGGCACTAGCTGACTGATACACACCTGTAGTATGCTCAAACAGGGGGTACAGAGGTGAAAACGTATAATGGAAGAAGGTTCTAGTGTTTAAGGAGTTCATTGAATGGGGGGCAGGTGTGCAAACAAATGAAAAACCCTGAGATAGGTGTTGTTACAAATGTCTGAGCCCGGGGCAGTGGAGACCCCAGGGTGGAGGGATCGGCTCCTCCTTCCCAGGGAAGACAAATTGAACTGAGAATGAACAGAGAGTCCCCAGGCAGCTAAGGGAGCGGGGAGGCCTTGCGAGCAAAGAAAAAAAGTGTGTGCAATGTCCAGGGATCTGCCGGTCATCCAGTCTGCTGGATGACGGGGTGTCAGGGGAAGGTCGGCCAAGGAATAAAGTCAAAATCGAGGGTTTGCACCCCCTTGCACCCCATGACAACCAGAGCAGCAACCACTCCAAAGTTCCCATGGAAAAACCTGCTGTAAAACCTGAAGATGATTAAAAAGATACTTTGAAGTAGTGGGAGAAAAATTCAACTGAAATCAGTAAAGTAATACATGAAATCGCAGCTTTAGCAATGCAGATGAGACTTGATTTTCAGTCTGTGCCTGAGATAGATCAAGGATCAGGGACGCAGATAATATCCAGGCTGACAGATCTGAAAGTCAACAGAGAATTAGATGGGGGAAGGAAAAACCAGCAGAAGGATAAAAAGCTTGCAAGTGGGCTGAGATCTTCCAGACAGGAAAAAAAGAAAAAGGAAAAAATGTCAATTGATTAAATCCTCATGCTCTCTAGTCTGGGCAAAGGGTCTCGTGCACAATAGCAGTAAACATCTGAAGCACTCGCGGGGTCAGGTGGCAGGACCCTGAGTAGGGACAGGGCTGCCTGGGAAGAATGGCGTGCAGTTCTCTGTGTCTAGGCGTCATGGCCTGGGAGGGACACGCCAGTGAACTACAAAGCCCTCAGCAGCCAGGCAGGCGGCATGAACACACAGCTGAGGTTAAGACAATAGGGAGTGGTGAGGACTGGGGCTAACTGTCCGGAGGGGAGTCAGCTGCTGCTCAGCCCCACCCACCTGTTGGAGAGGGGGTTTGAGGTCCCAATAAGGCTGCATCTTCTGACTGTTTTTGGAGAGGTCAGATCTCAAGATTTTAATGAGAAATCATTCGATATGGTAAAAAGTTAACTCGTTCAATTTTAAAACAAACAAACAAAAGGCAAACTTCGTATGTCAAATTCAAGATCTGAATAGACCAAATCTAACCGCCAGCCAGCAGTTGTAAACCTCAGGTTCAAATCCTCAAATGGATGTAAATGACCACCTCCAGGCCAGGGATTCGAAAGTAGCCAGATTTTACCGGGGACCCAAAAGCCCCTTTGCTTTAAGGATCCATGCAGGACGGGCTTTCTGAAACCGCGGGAAAGGCCAGAGCGGGAGACACTAGTAAGCTTCACAGTCTCTGGGAAGCCTCTGTGCTGGGTCCTGAGAATAAAATACAGACGTGGCAGCCACAGTTTCCTACAAATTTGGATTTGTGGGATTTGGGGGTTTGTAGGTTTTTGGTTTTTTGGAAAATCATACAAAAGAATAAAAACTGACTTGCATTTAGGTCTACATTTACCTGAAGGTTTCCTGGTGTGTCCAGATGTGTAAGCCTCTTGCACAGTGATACGTAATCACAGGAATCATCTTGGGAATTTTAATCATTTTGCAGTTTTTTGGAGGGTGTATCTGTCAGGATTCAGTCAGGGAAGCAGAGCCGCTGTGAGTATTATGGGATCGGGAT
Organism: Avahi laniger; assembly: GCA_963575035.1. Taxonomy (NCBI): domain Eukaryota; kingdom Metazoa; phylum Chordata; class Mammalia; order Primates; family Indriidae; genus Avahi; species Avahi laniger. The sequence continues at coordinate 16,276 of CAUYSK010112671.1, read as the reverse complement.
TTACTATAGATGTTAGCCCTTACACAGATATGGGCCAGCGGGGGAAGGAGGGCTGGCAGGCAGAGCTGGGGGTCATGGGAAAGTTGCTCGGCCATCCCCCTGGAGCACGGGGTGCGTGGGGGAGTGAGATCCCACAGGGAAATTCGGGAAGCCCAGCCCAAGCTGCAACTGCAGTGCACTTCGGACATGAACGTGGGAGCTGCCCTCCCTCTGGACCCACGGCCAAGGGGCTGCACATGGTGGGTGTTGGGGGGCACTGTCGCCTGGGGCCCAAAGCAGGTGCACCCCCCGGGCTGAGTGGAGGAGGGTGAGGACAGCTGGACCCACGAACACCTTGGGTCTACCCATCCCCACGCCGGACATGGTGATCAGGGAACTGATCCAGCCGCTGTTTCTCCCTCTTCCAAATCCCCCACGAACTCCTCCTTCCATGAACTCTAACCGGAAGCTCATGGGGCAGGGGCTTCCGGGACGCAGGGTTGTCAGCCTCAGCCAGGGTGGTCAGACAGTCCTGCACACATGGAGCATGACAAAGAAAGGATTGTAAGTTAAAATGCATCCTTTTAGGTCAGTATAACTTTTGCAATCATATCTAACAAAATTTATCATATCAATATTTATTTCATGAACTATGCAGAAAATGTTGGGGTTTCCCAATTGGCTTAGTATAAAAAACTTGATTCATGGGCGGGTGCGGTGGCTCATGCCTGTAATCGTAGCACTCTGGGAGGCCGAGGTGGGCGGATTGTTTGAGCTCAGGAGTTCGAGACCAGCCTGAGCAAGAGCGAGACCCCGTCTCTACTAAAAAAAATAGAAAGAAATTAATCGGACAACTAAATATATATAGAAAACATTAGCCGGGCATGGTGGTGCATGTCTGTAGTCCCAGCTACTCGGGAGGCTGAGGCAGAAGGATCGCCTGAGCCCAGGAGTTTGAGGTTGCTGTGAGCTAGGCTGACACCATGGCACTCTAGCCTGGGCAACACAGTAAGACTCTGTCTCAAAAAAAAAAAAAGAAAAAAAAACTTGATTTATTTACCAAAAAGGGTAAAAATAGGAAACAAATGTTGAAATGTAAATTGAAATTCAACTATTTGTTATATCCTAAAGATGGACCCAAAAACAATTGGCTTGACGTTCGAAATTCTTGAATCTTGAATTTCAAAACAATCAACTGATTTGGGGAGAGGCCATAAGGTTTTATAACAAAATATTTAGAGTTTCCAGATTTGGGAAATTTTTCTTTATTGCAGTAAAATACAATAACAGAATTTACCATTTTAGTTATTTTTAAGTTGCAGTGCAATGGCATTCAGCACATTCACATCGTTGGGCAAACATCACCGCCACCCATCGCCATAACTCTTTCATCTTGTGAAACAGAAACTCTTCCCATTAAACACTCACACTCCGTTATCCGCCCTGCCCAGCCCGGGACCCCCATTCTACTTTCTGTCCTTAAAAATCTGACCACTCTAGGTCCCTCCTGTGAGTGAAATCATTTGGTGTTTGTCCTTTCGTGACTGGCTTATTTCACGTAGTACTTTATGTGCTCAAGGTTCATCCACGTTGTAGCAGGTGTCAGAATGTCCTTCCTTTTTAAGGCTGAATAATGGTCCATGTTGTGCACAGACCACATTTTATACATCCGTCCATTCACTGATGGACATGTGGGTTGTTTCCACCTTTTGACTATTGTGCATAATGCTGCTACGAATGCAAGGCACAAACATCTATTTATGTCCCTGATTTCAGCTATTTTGAATATACACCCAGAAGTGGAATTGCTGGATCACATGGGAGTTCTATTTTTAATTTTTCGAGGAAACACCCATACCATTTTCCATAGTGGCTGCACCATTTTACATTTCCACCAGCAGGGCACAATCAACTGATCTGTTTTTAAAAAGTATTTTTTAATCCTTTAAATATTTTTAAACCATTGTGTTTTGTTTTTAAGTGAAAAGGTGAGAAAATGTTTCAAGTTGCTATTTGCTATCGTGCCTTCACGAACGGCACCTTGCAGACATAGACAGAGGGAATGACACCTGTGTTCCCCAAGGACGGAAAGTCGAATCAGGTGGTGTCATCGCTGTGCTTTCTCTTTCGAACGTTAATTTTTAAAATATGGAGAAATGTCAACGTGCCATTTCGATACAATGGCTGTAATTTACGGATCTAGGAAAGAGCCGCTGAGAATCATCTGGAGACAGATTTGAAGACTCTATGTTTCTTTTTATTCTCCTATTATTTAACTTGCATTTAAAATTCCAAGCTCCACGTGCTTTCTGTCTTTGAACAATGGTCTGCTCTACATACGTGTTCAGGAATCGCTAAGGATGACGACCATGTAAAATTCTATAATTAAAATCCATTTGAAACTGCATAATGGTCAAATGTGCCTTGGTGGTCCGAGTCCTTCGTGAGTGAGAAAACGGATGGAGGAGAGACGGCCACAGCCACCCGGGCTCCACGAGCCTGGGGTGGGCTCACTCAATATGCACACGGAGGCTTTCAAAGGGCTCTAATTTAAGTAATAAAAATGTTAAAATTACAAGCTTAATAAGGATTTTTTTTTACTGGGAAGAAAATATGTGCTAGGATCATTTTTAGCCATTTCTGCCCCCAGGACATATGTTTGAACCCCTGTTGGTTTATGGAAACTGGTGGGAAATGCTGCTTTAATCTTAAACCCTTATCCATGACAATGATGTGGAAACTGCTCTGGAACAATCCTTAAACATAAAATACTCTTTCTCCTACAGAACCAGATGAAAGGAAATGTTGGGAGGAATTCCTACCTAAGGTTCTGAAGAGTCTGAAAGAGTGTCCAGGCCCAGCAGGCGGTAAGTGTGTGGAAGACACTCACACACTCCAGGTGGTCTCAGCAAGACAGGCCGGGGCCATGTAGCCATAAGGAGCTTTTCTGAGCAGTAGAAGTGATGGAGTGGCCTGCCCAGCCATTTGGGGGAATTCAGAAACAGCCCAAAATAAACTGAACCCAATTTCCAGTGGGGGAAGACAATGTGTGAGTTCCTTGCCTCCTTGTTCCATGCTGGGATAGCTAAGGCAGAGAGAGTAGGCCTGGAACATCTAGTGGCCCTCCTGAGAATCAAGCTAGGATAGATGTTGCCTATGAGTTAAGTCAACAGACATTCCTGAGCCATTCCACCTCTGCCTCCAGTGTGGAGGCTGGGAAGTCCTCCATTTCCCCGGCTCCCTTGCAGCTAGGATTTGCTGTGGGACGCAGCTCCTGCCAATGACATGCAAGCAGAATCCCGTCGTTAGCTTCTGGTGAAGTTCTTGTTTTTCTTGCTAAACACAACAGATGGACCTTGCCTCTCTTTCTTCTTCCTTTAAACACAAATTTGACATCTCTAGCCATAGTGACCAATTTGTGAGCCTGTTGGAAAAGTCAACAGAACAGCAGAGATAAGAACCCACAGCTGTGACCTCGTTAAATGGCTGTCACAACACCGGAAACTGCCTGCTTCTGGAATTCTTGCTGCTTTTAGAGGTAGGTAGAGAAATGCCAACTTCATCCACCATCTTCAAACTTGCATTTCAAAGTGCATGGGTGTTTGAGTTTTGCTGTTGTTGTTGTGTATGTGTCTAGAGGAGAATTTGTATTCTTTCATTAGAGAACTCTAGAGCTGAAATAGACCTTAGAAATCCTGCAGTGGCCAAACTCCTATACGAACAGATGCTTGGGGATTGCTTCCTCCCTCCCCAAGATAATTCCCCTCACCATTAGGTAGCCTGGGTATCCAAATGTTTTCATGACTTTTTAAAGGGTTTTGCAAAGCTTTCTCTAAAATCATTCACATACAGGTTGTTTCTTCAGAAGACGAACCACCAACGAAAGAAAGAAAGGGTTTCACTTGGACATCTTGGAAATTGTGTCTTGAGCTCTTCCTGTTTATGCATCGACCTGTTATTAAAATTAGGATATTCCATGTGTGTGTAGTGTTTTTTCCAAGTAAAAGAAATGTAAGGCACATGATGTGGTTTGAGCCAAAAAAGGAAAGGAAAAGAAACACCACATACAATTAAATAATCCGTAACTAAGCCCCGCTTTGTATGAAAGTCCCCTGAATGAGACTTTTCGGAGTCATAGAACTTTTGCCTCCACGCCCTCACTGCGAGTCTCCTCAAGTTACCTGGACAACCACCCGGAAAGGTAGTTATTATTATCCCTGTCTTCAGTTGTCCTTTGTGTTGACGTAAAGTTTCGCTATGGGCGGCGGCCGCGCTCCCACTGAAAACTCTGCTTGAGGCTGCACAGAGCACTCCAGACACACACATCCCCTTGCCCTCGCAACAGGGAGCAGGGGGCGGGGGCACTTAGCCATTGGCCCCTTTGTGCGTTGGGTGAGGGTCATCCGGGGGCATGAACTCTTCGGTGCTTCCAGCCTGGTCTGTGTGCTCGGGCCAAGGATGCTCACCGGGAGTGAACTCAGGCAGAGAGACAGGCAGCGGCTAGTGTGGCTCAGAACCACCTGCAGGTGACCTCTGGAGCAGTCGAGGGGACGGGGGATTGACTGGGTTGGCCTCATGTTAAAAGGAACGACATTCGGGAACTAACAGAGGAAGAAAAGGGAATGTGTCAGGTAATTCTTCACCACATCACCCCAAACATGGGTGACCTGATTTGCTCCTGACTAAATAATTACCCTCCCTACCTTACAGGTGGGGAAATGGATTCACAGAGAGGCGACGTGACTCGCCCAAGATCACAGGTAATGCGGTGTCTGACTTTCCGCTCCGTGTCATGCGGGTATCTCTTGGCGAGATGGGTAGTTTTCACGGTTAACCAGGCCTCATCCCACATCCCAATCCTCCAGTTGCAACGCAGACTCTGGCCGAAAAACGGAATAAGAGAAAGCAGGACTGTTTCATAACATCTGGGCCATGAAAATGCCCTGCTGACTTTATCGATCCTAACACAATAGCAGGTCTTTACGCACCCATGCTCAGTGTTATTAAGAGTGAGTTTTCTTGTCTCTCTATGTATTTTTAAACAGGCCATGATGCTTCCATTGTTTGGAATAACTGCTGGAGCAGGAACCGGCTCCATCATGAATAATGCGTCAATAATAATGCAGTAGCCGGCCATTACGCGTCCATAATGCACATTTTAGATGTGTATTTTCTTCCCGCTTAATCTACTTCATTTAAGCATTCTCCGCTCTACAAGCTAGCAATTATTTTTTTCTATACTACCTCTAGTTCCCAAGGGCCCTGGCAAAATAGTGTGTAAACCAAAAAAAAAAAACAGTAAATGAGTAAAGAATGGACAAATGAATTAATTCACCAAGTTTCTAGACCAAGATGCCTCAGGACAAATGCAACGTATTCCAAGAATGGAATCCTTAGGAGGAGGAGAATTATCTCAGTGTGACCCAGAGGTTCTCTGTCTCCCTCTCATATATACAATACACACACACACACACACACAGGTTCTCTCTCTCTCTCTTCCTCTCACATGCACACTACATATACATATACATATATATACATGCACACACATACGTGAGATATAGGTATATATGCACAGGTATATTTCTTTATACCACAACTGGTTTCCTCTTTCTAGAGCCTGGGATGGCCATACCATGTGGTGGTTAACAAAAAGGGTCTGAGACGAATGAAGAATGTTACTGACTGTCGACTCCCAGGAGACCACCAGAACAACCTGCTGACCCAGCAGATCTGAGTTTTCACCCACTGCAGGTGGGGTGGTCCCACCTCAACCGAGTCTTCATCATGTCTGGCAGAGAGGTCAAGGGTCATCATGTGCAGTTTTGAGGTCTGGGCTTGTGTTCATCTCCCGTGGCTGCTGCAGTGGATGAACACAACCCGGGTGGCTTAAAACAACACAAATTTCTTCTCTCGCAGTGCTGGAGCCCAGAAGTCCAACACTGAACTGTTGGGGGGATCATGCTCCCTCCAGAGTCTCCAGGGGAGAGTCCGTTCTTTGGGGACATCCGGAGGAAGGGGCAGTTGGTGCCATCAGAATGGCTGACGGGACACTGGCAGTTTGTCTAAGCAGCTATTAGGAACCGCTCCTTGATACTGCCTCCGGGGAGGTTTGGGGTTTGTCGTGCAGGCCGAGATGTCCGGAAGGAAACTCGCTCCACGTTGCGTAACCTGTTCTCACCAACGCTTATCTCAACTCAGATTTTTTCTTTTTTCTTTCTCGTAGGATGCCCAGTGACCTCAGAACAGTTAGGTAACACTTAACTGGAGCAGGCAGAAGAGAGATGCGAGCCCCAAACCCTGGGGAACAACACGTCTCAGGGATGAGCTGAAGAGAAGAAGGAGATACGGAAATAGCGGAATATCCCACTGGAAGACGACATTGAGAAGACAATAGACGAGAGAGCTTCAGGGTTGCCAAAAATCCCCACAGGGAATGTCCTCCCTGCTGGACCAACAGTTGCCCTTGCTCTGTCGGGCTGGCAGTTGATGTTCCCCAGGGGTTTGGGAAGACGCTGTGCTCTGCTGGGAAGATGAGGACCCCCTCTCTGCTGCGAGGTGCCTGGGCCTTGCCATGGCCCCGCTATACTCCCGCTGTCCACAGGGGGGCTTTGTCCCTGTCCGCTCAGATGTCCATGATGCAGCCAAGACACCCTCCGTCCTCGGAGCATCAGAGCTTCGCTGGCTCCCCAGGTCCGTTTTCTCTGCCCCGTCCTGTCTCTCAAGAAGGAGTTACTTTTCGGAAATGCCGGCATGGCGTCGGCACTGCCCTGCCTGGTTACTGGGCGCCGCGAGGGCACGAGGTGTGCCCAGGCGGGTCCTCATTGGATTTTCCTGACAGCGGCACTGAATCACTTCTCCGAGTCACTCATCCCTCCTGAACGTGCGCTTCCTCCTCTGGCTGGAGAGGGTCCAGGCGGAGCAGCCACAGCCTCGAGATGTTCTAATCGGGGACCATACGCCGCCTTTCCCCCAGCTGGAGCAACTTAGAAGTTTCCGTTTAGATTCGTGCGTCCTGAGCCTGCCAGTCTCTCAGCGACGATTAACTGACCCTTACCTGGCTCTGCTCACGATAACAGATGGTTCCTTCAGAGGCCACCGGAGGAGCAACTCTCGGAGCTCCAAGCAGCAGATTTGGCCAAGATTTGAGGGGTGATCGGCCTTGTGGGTGCGGGAGCAGGTCGGGCGTGGGATGGCTTTGGGAGAAAGAAGTGGAGGGGACAGAGGCAGTTTGTCCCCACAGAATCTGAGAGCAATGGGGCTGTTGGTCCCCCAACAGGGCACAGGTGGGAGATGGGAGCTGGAAACGGGGGCCTCAGCTGAATATTAAGGGACCTGGTGATGGGACCGCAGGCCATCTGCCCTTCCCCCACCCCCCCGACAGACGACAGACAGGACTTTATTCTCTGGAGAAATGTGACGGCCCCGGGGAAGTGTCCTCACCGTCCCACACACCGGAATCTCTCAGCAGCACGGCTGGCATCCCACCCGATTTCCTGACTTGTTCAACACTTGCTTAATGAGCCTCTGTTATGTTTCAGGCAAGTACCAAGTTCCTGGGGTCCCACAGGGAAGAGAAACCAACTACCAGGGTCCTGTCCCCGTGCATGCTAATGGCGGGAGCCACTTCCTCATTCACTCAACAAACTCGCATCGCGAACCTACTACATGCCGGCCAGTATTCCGGGCACTGAGGACACAGCCGAGCCAAAGTCAAGCCCTTCCTCCCCAGCACATGCTAGTGGGACCGCGGAGAGAGGTAATAAACAAATAAAACGAGCATTTTTAAAAGTATTTCTTGCTAGCTCATTTTTGTTTTGCACTTTTTAGCTTGTTTTGCTCCATTTTTGCCATGGAATAGGGTTTCTGTTGTAATACTCCAGTAAAACAGCTTTTCTTATGCAGTGATTTACCCATGTAAGCTGGACATTTCTGGTACGGTGACCTAAAAAGAGATAAGAAACAGAGAATCCACATAAGAGATCGACATCTGGCTCACAGGAATTTCCCAAAGAGAGAACTGAGAAAAGGAAAAGGAAAATATGATTAAAGAAGCGATCCGTGAGCCTTTCTACCAATGGGGAAAGACCACAACCCACTCCCTGTCCAAGGGTATCAGCCCAGACGCCTACGCATCCAGAGCAGACCCTAGAAGCTCCCAGAAGGAAAGCAAAACAGACCAAACCAGGTCACCAACACCGAACTGGGAATCTTGCTGGCTTCTTCTCTCCCAAAGATACCAGAGCTTAGAGGGCAATTGAGGAGTGTTTCAAATGATTTTCGGTTCAGGATTCTTTACCATGGAAAACTATCAATCTAGTGGGAGTTTAGAAAAAAGATGTTAGCAGACATGCAAGGACTCAGAAAAGATGTAATTCTCATGCGTGCCTTTCTTTGCACACCCGTGACGGCATGCTCCCTCAGCACAAGGGGTTGTGCTGGGAGACGGGAAGACGTAGTTTATCAGGTTGGCCGCAGACGGCTCAAATAAAGAGCTGCTCGTGGAGGACCGACGTACAGAGGTTTTTTTGTTTGTTGTGCAGACAACACAGGAAGCTGACACCAGAGACTAGCCACAGTTTCCGCCCTGAGGGATGAAGGGACAGTCGGGTGCAGCAGTGTCCTGGGCACAGTGGCGTTGAGAGTGAAGGGCCACCAGGCAGGACCCCACGCCGCGGAAAGATCAGGTGAGTGGGGCGTGCTACGTAGCTCTGCAGTGAACACCTGCAAACGTAAACCCCACTTACTGGTTTCACTCAAACATCGGGAGGCCGTGAGGAAGCGTGGCGCTGTGGATACCAGAGCAAAGTCTGCAGCTGACAGGGCACAGCATTAATGGAGGACTCAAATTTAAAAATAAAAGCATAGCTGAATCAGCACATTTTTTAGAGTTTTGGAAGTCAAAAAAAAAAACCCCCAGCCAAAAGTTACAAGTGGTTCTGGGTATACAACACGAAAGAGAAGCAAGGGCTTCAATAGCTCTTTGCACACACAGCATTGTTCACAAGAGCCAGCGGTGGAAGGGACCCGAGTGTCGTCGACAGATGATTGGGTAGCAGTGTGGTCCAGCCATCCCACACGGGGTTGTTCAGCCTAAAGAAGAGGGAAACTGACACCTGCTCAAACTTGGACGAGCCTCGAGGACGTTATGCTCAGTGAAACAGGCCACACGTGAAAAGGCGAATACTGTGTGATTCCACTTATCTGAGGGCCCTGGAGCAGTCAACCTCACAGACACAGAACGCAGAGCGGTGGCTGCCGCGGGGGTTGGGGACGGGGGAGCAAGTTGTTCAATGGGTCTGGAGTTTCAGTTTGGGAAAATGAAAGATTTCTGGACGTGGATGGTGGCCATGGCTGCACACTGAAGTGACCGCGCTTAATGCCACTGAACTGTGCGCTTAAAATTGTTAAAAAAAATGAATGATATGTGTATTTTTCCACAATAAAAAAGTTAGAAGTGGTTATCCATGAGAACTAGGACTCAGAATTAGGGAAGAGTGATTTTCATGATAAACCTTGTGATAACATTTGATTTTTATGTGTACATAACACTTTGATAAAAAATTTTTAAATTAAAAATCTTTTAGTTGGAAGGAAAGGAAATCTGTATAAGAATATACATACTTACATGCCATGTCTACTTGCATGTCTTTCATCTCGCCGGAATGAGAAATAATGTATTTTTCTTCCCAGACAGAACTGGCAGAAATGTAGAAGCCGTTTGGAACAGCTGAGATGTTACACTGGAGATCCTTTTCTGATGAAAAGGGAGCGCTTTTAGTTCACATTTTTCAAAGCATGCTCACAGACATCAGCTTATTTGATATTATGTCTTTGTATTAAGAGCTGGAAGTGCTTTTGCTCTTCATTTTAAAAATGAGGAAGCTGAGACTCACAGAGATTAACGATAAGTTCCTGCAGTAGAAGACGTCCCGGGCCACGGTGAAACCAAACTTGTGCATGACATTTCACAGAATAGTAAATTTCCCACATGTTAGTGGTCACTTAAACATATGGCTCTAAAATGGATAATTAGCAAAATTATTGTATGCTCTGTCTTCCCACCTACCTACTTATCTACCATCTATCTACTTATAATCTGTCATTTATCTGCTTTCCTATTTGTCTGTCTACAGGTATCTGCTTACCATCTGTCTTTCTGTGTATCATCTTTAGGGTGACCAACCTCGGTCTGCCTGAGACAATATCCGTTTGCACCTGTTGTCCCAGGTCATTTGTCTTAGAATTCTCACTCGTAACCACACGATGTTATACATAGAATACGACCAGATGGACCTCCACTTTGTGTGCCAGAAGCTTCCGCCATCATCTTTGTCTTGTCATGTGTGAGACACATGTGAAGGGAATGGAAGTCTCACTCTCATATGTGGTTAAATCTGAGCAGTGATAATCCATAATCTGTCCCTTGTTGCCCAACCATTTCCAACATGAACTGACCCTTCCCTTTCAAGGAGAGCCTGTAGGGGACATACTGGTAAAACTGAGCTGGCGGATAAAATGGCGTGAGCTTGGACAAAGTGGCTGGGCACAGCCACCCCATCCGGTCCTGGGTGGAGGTGTGGAGGGACCTCCTGCCCCCGTCCGCCTGAGGGGACAGCTACTGACCTGTGCTTTGCCCTGCAAGAGACATGTACCCACCAGACCACCAGCTGTTCGGGTCAGTGGGAAACACAGGAACATATGCATAGGTTCATGTGAAGTATATGTGGGCAATGTTCTACATAGTCTGTTAGACTAGTCTGAACTCTCTTACTATAGTCATATAAATGCTTATTGCATGGAGCAAATCTACAACTAGTTATGAATTTTATTTTTTGGTAATGCCTTTTTTATTTTACAGCAAACCCTAAAGGTAGTAATAAACTAAAAAAGAAAAATGCCTGTTTAATAAAAATTAAGTACTGAATTTCCATTTCTGAAGAAAGTTGATGACGAATGCCTAATTACACAAAATGCTTGGCAACGTACCTTGGGGGCCGGGGCGAAAGCACACCTCACATGAAAATCAGAGGAATAAAAACCTGCAGAAGAAGTTTCAGTGTCTACTGCGAGAGTTAATTGTCATTTTAAGAAGACTGCCCAATGATGACAATTCAACATGTGTAGCTGTGGAAGGTACGTAGTGCTCTGCAAAACATGACTTTTCATTTAGATCCAATGACTGTTCTTCTAGATAAATGTTGCTCATTTTCACTCCCAAGTTTTCTTGCATATGTACAAAAAGTGAATCAAGTAGTTTCACTTTATTATGCATTGACTTCGTTAGCAGAAGAATTTCACAAACAGTTAAATGATGCCAGTTTGTATCCAGGTCATGAGATGTTTCAAATAGAAAATCAGATAATACCAATTACAGTTTGAATTTTTTCAACCAATTCATATTATCAAAGCAAAACCCTTGAACATTCATCCAACACTACCATGGATGCTATTGAAAACGCAATTAAATTCAACATTGAAGATAAAATAATTTTTTGGCCGTGATAAAACAATACAAATCTTCGTGGAGCACAATGTCAAGGTAAAAACATCTTCCTCGCTAAATTATAAAACCTATGGAACAAAAAGTGTACTTGGACTAGTGCTGCACACACGATCATTTCCAAATAGGCAGCAGCGTTCTACCAATAGAAACAAAAGCTGTGCCTGCCACGATCTATAAATATTTTATTTATACAAAGAGTGACTAAACTACAAAATTATTTAAATGATGTTGATGGTAAATTTTTAAAATATGAACGCTTTTCTTTTCGCTTCCCATCATCAATGCATTTTAGAAATGTTTGAGCCTTCGAACGCTTTTAAATAGAACGTTATTTAAATTAAGTATTCTACAATGATAGTGACTTTTTTTTTTTTTTTGGTAAATGAGTCTTCCAAATTTTGGATGCATTATTTTTTTTCAAATCACTTGGAAATTTTTAATTAAAGTAATCATGGAGTACCAAAAGATCTTCAATGCTTCGCAAAATGTAGTTATTGGAAATAAAGTCTGCAATCAAGAAGGTATTGAAATTTGTCCCCACAAAAGCAAGCCTGGAAGTAAACAACTTAATTGATGTGAGCTCAAACACGTACACGATTTAATTTTAAACTTCTAAAATTGTGTTTGATGATATCTAGATGTGCGGGTGGGAAAATCTTTTGATATAGCTCCTATTTATCATTTGATGAATTGATACCCAGTACCTACAGTTTCCCAGCATCCCTGATTAGCAAAACACTCGAAAGAATCATAAATAAAAGAAAATTATTTCACCAATTTTGATTCATAAGAATATTTTTCAACAGAAGGTATTCTGAATGGAAGCAAAAAGACAAAATCTATAAAAATTTGGACTGAAATATTTACACATTTTAACATAAAAATAATGAAATTGATAATAACCTCCATTTATCAGAATTGTTGTGAATTTACCAGATACCTCAGAATCTGTAGAGAGAAGTATTTTTATAATTTGAAATATTATGACTGACTGAAAAGAATCAATTGAAGGTGTCACATCTTCAAATTCATTAGCCATAAAAGCCACTTTGAAGAATACTGCAGGCAGTTTTATGAAAAGTAACATAGCACAATATTGAAAAGCTTCATTTTTCAGAAAAATACCAGTGACATGTGTTAGAAGTATATATAGCCAAGAAACAGAGAAATATGTGAACCACCACCAAGAATAATTATTCTTCTTATGTTAGTGCCTAGTGTCAGATAGTCAATAGAAACAATATAAAATGATTTTCCCTTTAATGCATATAGATTTTGGTTTTTAAATATATTTATTTTTTGAAGACAATTTTTGAAAGAACTATTTTATAGGTCCATGAACAAAATGAAACCAATTTGTCAGACAATATATTTTTATAATTATTTATATTTTAGCATCCCTTTTCAACCTCAAAAATTTTCCTTGTTTGGACCAAAAAAAAAAAAAAATTAAATGGTTATAACCCATTTATAACCCTTCGTGTTCCAGAAGAGATTTAAGGCAACATAAAAAGATATAGAACATTCTAGCAATTAACCTCACTGAATCCTAGTTTTGAGCCTCAAAGTCCTTTTTCAGGACTTGTCCTGCTTGCAGTTAAAATGACCGATTTCAAGCTAGAATGATTATAGCTTTTGCTGTAGACAGAATTAGGGTTACTAGTTTTTATTTTGCTTCATATTTATTCTAATTCATCTGACTCCTTACTACCACGAAGCAAATTACAAATATGGTATCGATCCCATCCGTCTTCAGGTACTCGCAATAGGCCATTTGTGTACAGTTTTAATTCAAAAATCAATCATCCAACCGTATTGGATACCCCTCCCTAGTCTGTGGCAGAGCACGACCTTCCCCAATGTGACCATGCGGGGAGACAAGTATATAACAAGGTTCTTTATCGACAGATAAAGTGTGTTTTTGTGAAATCACGTGTTTCTGTTTAGAAACAACTCCAGTTAGCTCCGGCCCGCAGGTGCGTGAGCAGCAGGACCCGCGGGGAGTTAACAGAGGCATTTTGGGGGGAAACTTTCCTTCCACTTGGGCAGAGTGGGGAGAGTGAGTCTGACAAGCTGTCAGGGAACTGATGTCCGCAGCAGCGTGGGGGTCAGTCCGCAGCTTCATAGACAGGGAGACCATCTCCCAGAGGTGGACCCTTCCTCTTCTTGTAAGCTACAAAGAAGAGGGCAGAGTGGAGCCAGCTGAGAGAAACGAGGTAATTAAAGAGACAATTCTTCTCGCTGTTCAGGGAGGGATGGCAACCCTGTGGGGGCCTTTCCCAAGGATCGCTGGAATGTTCCCAAAGAGAGCTTCTTGCACGGCAGGTCTTGGCCTGCGTTTTCCCAAAAGCCGACTCGGAGACAAAGACTCGAGCCCAGGTTGTTTGTTTGGGGTGACCTGAGAAGGAAAAGGGAAATCAGCTGTGAAGGGAAAGCAGCCAGTCCTGAGCGTGGTGTGGAGACCACAGAGGACCGGGCTCGGAGGAGTGGCGGACTGGGGTTATTCATCCACCGACTTCCACCGGTCATTATCTGAAGACTGCTCTGGGGGCTTCAGGCAAAGGCTGATCTGTCTCCTGTGACCAGAGAAAACTCCCACAATCCAAAAGCCACAAAGGTTAGCAGTCAGAAGCTTTGGGGTCTGCACCACCAGATGGGACTCCGTTGTGTGGCTGCACCACGGTGCATTTACCCAGGTTCCTGGTGACAGAGGACTCGTTATTGCCATCATTTTGCCATTACAAACAACACTGCCGTGAGCGATTTCACACAAGTCTTTGCCATGGTAAGTACACGGTTTTCTCTGGGATCTGCACCTGGGGTGGATTGCTGACTGATGGAGTGTGGGCGTTATCCACTGCACCAGGTAGTATCAATCGCTTCCCAAGGTTGTCGCATTGATTTTCACCATCTCCGGCAGTAGGCGAGTCTTCCCCGATACACGTTCTCACCGGTGTGTCCTTGAGTCAGCCTTTCTCCATGTTGGCCACCTGGTAAGTGTGCCTTTCACTCGCATTTCCATGATCACCGACGAGGTTGGTCATCTTTTCATGTGTGTATTGCCTACGGGGTGCTTTGAAAAAAAAAAAAAAAAGTCTGGCGCTGAGTGGTTAATTCCACAGGCCCATGTGTGCGGCTTAGGAAAGGGGGTGTGTGTGTTTGGATTCTTTCTTCATTTTGAGGGTATTTGTCAAGCATAACTCTTCAAGCTACCTTGGGAGGGTATTTGTGATGGTTAATAGCACTTTTTGCAGAGACCCCAGTAATGATTTGAACCACTGTAATCCTCAAGTATGAATAATAACATCCTGAGAAAAAGAAAATCATATTCCCCAAAACCATCGTCATAATTCCTTCACATTAACTGAACTTTCATTGTACTGTTAGCCTACACTTGTACTCATTAAGCCATGCAGGTACCTAGGGAACTTGAACAACACCAGTTCTACAGGCTTCCATTAGATCCTGAGCAGCTATTTACACTTTGATCACAATCCAAGATTTTCCAGTTGCATGTTGCTAGCATTCCTTTGCTGTTGTTGTTTGTTTTCCTATCTGTTCTTTGACTATCAGCGCATCAGGAAGAGCAGCAGCATCTTCTGCCATGAATAAATCCTTTCCGAGTTTCTTACATTCAAGAGCAAGATAGAGAAGCACTGGGTGGGAAGGAAACCCCGTAAAGACACTCTTCATCCACTATCTCAGCTCTGGGCCGAGCTTGAAGCCAGCAGCAGGGATGACACAGGAGAAGTTTAAAGCACAGTTGATGAATAAGTGACCATTGGAAAAAGAGACCTGTGCAGTGAAGGGTTGACTCAGCAGGTCTTGGTTATCCAAACCGTGCACGTTAAAAATCTGGCCTTTAAGTGGCTCCTGGGAGGTAGCCTCTAGGCCCTTGGAACGTCCTGTCTTTGTTTACCTGGGGGCCTTGGGTCGCGCCACATCGTCTAGCAACGTGATTGACAGTGAAGGCTTTGGGTCACACGACACCAGCTTGACCTCTGGCTGGACACTGAGTTCAGCCACACAAGTGGTTGGCCATATCTGTGTATCTGACCCCAGTAAAAGCTCTGGACATCGAGGCTCTGGCGAGCGTCCCTGTCTGGCCATACTCCATGCATGTTGTCATACACAGTTGCACGGAGGGGTAAGTGCTGTCTGTGTGACTCCCTGGGGAGAGGACCCGTGCCAGGTCTATCCTGGACCTGCCCTCCAAGCCGGTTCCCTTTGCTGATTTCAGTCTTATCCTTTCAACGTAATAAACTGTAACTGTGAGTACAACATCTTTCCTGAGTTCTGTGAGCCCTTATTATGGAATCACAGAACCTGAGGGGAGGTCTGGGGGCCCCCGGACTGCAGGGCCATGCGGTGTACTCTCAGCATGCACGAATGTAAGGTGCAAGCCCCTTAGGTCCTTTCTCCCCATCTACCCTCTTCATTTACCACTGTCTTAGTTCAGGTAAACAAAAATATTACAGACCGGGTGGCTTAAACAACTGTAAGTAATTCTCACAGTGCCGGAGACTAGAAGTCTGACGTTAGGGTGACGGCACGGTCAGGCTCTGGTGAGGGCTCTCTTCCTGGTTTGAAGACCGGTGCCTCCTTGCCGCATCCTCACTTAGTGGCGGGCTGGGAGAGAGGGCGCTCTGCTGTCTCTTCCTACAAGGGCACTAATCGCATTCATGATGGCTCCACCCTCATGACCTAATCACCTCCCACAGGCTCCATCTCCAAATACCATCACACTGGGGATTGGAGCTTCGAAAAATGGGTTTTGGCAGACCCAAACAT